>CM062817.1:685061504-685329431 GCA_031772625.1 Pinus tabuliformis | reverse complement strand
CAAATAACACAACGATTTTATGGGGAAACCCGTAGCTAAAAACCCCTGCCATCTGTATATTGCATTAATCAGAAAATATGAGAAGATTACAATGCTTTTCTCAAGCCTTAGCAACGTCTACAATATCTCTATCTATCTCACCTCTTCCCATAAAATCTCAAGCCAATACTTAGCCAATTTCGTTGCCTGTCTAGCTCCTATTTACTTGCATTGTTCCCTTGGGAATTAGCCCAAATTTAATTGGGAAATACCACAATTATGAATTTCGCAATACTCATAGGATTTCCTTTGATTGCATGCACAACCTGTATAATTCAAATGATTATACAACTAATAGTACACTGTCCCTGAACTCCAATCTTAACTTGTTATTTTTGTGATCTGACATGCATGAGTTAATTATGCATTAGGTTATTTTTGAGGTCTAAAATGGGTCTCCTAAGGAAATTATAAAATAATAGTGGAAATAATAAAATAAGATTATATGACATCATCAAATTTTAGAGGGAAAAAAGAAAAAACTATTTTTTCAACTCGTATTTTCAACTAATATCCCTATGGCTTAACTCAAATTTTGAGTGGAAACACTCGTTGGATGCATAATTTGATTCCTCATCCAAGGAGTACCCATGGTGCATACTTTCAATGGACCTTGCTGCATAAAAACTGAGAAATACATGAAAAACGTGATTGTAATCACGTTTTTTCATGTATTTCTCATTTTTTGTGTAGCAAGGTCCATCGAAAGTATGCAACATGGGTAATATTTGGATGAGGAATTAAACTTTGCATCCAAGGAGTACTTCGGCTCAAAATTTGAGTAAAACCTTAGGGAGATAAGTTGAAAATATGAGTTGAAAAAGTAGTTTTATTATTTTATTATTTTTTAATCTTTTTACTTTTTTACTCCAAAAATGGTGAATAATCCCCCATGGTTCACATCATCATCTTGAAGCCTATTGGTTCTTATAAAGTTTATTTTGGTTGTACAATTTTCTTAGGAGGCCCATTTTAGACCTCAAAAGTCCCCTAATGGAGTGAATCTTCAATTTACTGATCACTGAAGGTTACACCCCACTACTGCAGGTTACACCCTACTACAATAAGTTACACCCCACTATAGTGAGTCACACCCCACTACAGTAAGTTACACCTCATTGATGTTGGTTAACCCCACCGCTAGATCTCCAGTAATTCCTCCATTAGTTGGAACTAGTTTAACTTACTTTAACTCAGTTGGACTGAATTAAATAATTACAACTCAAAATAAACTCAACTAGTGCTCCTAATTATAGGAGACACTCTACATGATTCTAGTTAGACCCTAATCTTGAATTAACTTAGTTAATTATTACAAGTTTCCATGAGATATGGAATTACAATTTAATTCCAAATTTAATTCAAGGACAAATTAAATTAGGATTTTCTTTCTTAACACTATTTTTAACATTTCTTGTTGCTATTTTCAACACTCCCTCCCAACAAGAGAGGAATTCAACTCTATCTAGATCCGATACCTTTGGAATGTTCTACATGCATCTCTTGTCACTGTTGTTGTTGCTACTGCAACATTTGCAACCAAAAAGCATACAAACAAAATAAACTAAATCAGCTGTGTCTGCAACTATCTACTGGGAAAAATTGTGTTGCTGCTAACTCTGCTACTGAGCCTCCTTCTTGCTGTCAAATCTCCTATGCATTCCTCAGTATCTGACTGACACGAATCCTCCTGCTACTGAATATTGTGGGCCCTCGTAGAAAGGTAATGATCCATAAGAGAAAAAAACATCTCAATGAATCCTGCCCAATTTCTAAAACTCTTTGATTAAGGTTTCATATCGCCCCACCTCACACCTGTAGGTATGGCTGCATGTGCTCCCTCTTCCCACTTCGCTCGAAATTCCCCCCTACTGGAGGTCTCTGCTTGATTGGATGTCTCGACTCAGTCTCCTCTCTGCTTCTCAAATTGTCGTTTCTCCGCAACTTGTTGATGCGACTTCTGAGGCTGCATGTTGAGTGGTAATTCATGTTCCCTCTCAACCACCAAGTCTCTAACCTTTTCCCTACTCCTCAAGGCTTTGCATGCATCTTGTACCTCAAGTGCATACAGGTTCTTGACTCACACACCGATCTGTTTCACCTGTCCCATGGTGACGTGTCTAAGGAAAACCTTTCCTTTTCTAAATATCACATTGTAGCCACGATCTTCCAATACCACGATGGAAACAAGATTCTTATTTAGTCCTGGAACATACATCACATATGTGAGTCTAAGAGGGGAGCCATACTCCCTCTGAAAAGTAACAATACCGATGTCGGTCATGCTATACCTCCCATCATCTCCAAACTCTATGTTTTTCTTGAGGTCTTTCTCCTCCAAGTCACTAAAGAGATCTCTATTCCCCATCATATGGAACGAGGCACCATTATTGATATATCACATGCTTCCCATTACAGTGATTTCCATGCATGCAATGAGAGTGACATCAAGTTTGAATTGTGAAGCTAAAGCTTCACTTGCTGCTGCTATTGCAGGCTCCTTGCTTGCTTTCTCTGTGGGAATTTCGTGTCATAGTGCTCAAACTTGTGAGAGTGAAAACACTTGATGTTCGACAATTCCTTCTTCTTTCCACCCTCGTCTCCTTGGTACTTATTTACCTTGGCTTTAGTTTCTTTGCTGACTAATACAAAGTCCTCTTCCACTTCTTTGGATGTGGTCCCATATCTGGTGTTCCACTAAATCTCTTCTTGTACCAAGTCAGACCACAACTACTACCACTCTGGTAGCTTCTGCCTCCCATTAATTGACTTCTCGTAGTTATGCCAACTTTTGGGAAGGCCTAGAAGTTCTAGGCTCACTATATCATTTTCAACAACTGTAACACTGACACTTCCAAGCTCATTCCGACATTGGGTGAAATTGGTCAAGTAATTCGGTGTTGAGTCAACCTTATCCATCTTAATCTTTCTGAGCTTATCCTTTAGTGCCAACTTCCTATGGTCACTTCTATTTTGTAACAAGTATGTCAAGGTCTTCCACATTGCAAATGGAGTCTCCTTACCATGGAGGTTCAAGACAATATGATATCGAACTCCTTCTACGATAATCCTTCTTGCCTTTGCCACACACTTTCTCTAGTATGCCAGATCCTGAGGATTAGCTAGATTAGGACTATATTTGTCTATGAATTCCTTAATCCCGTTGTCTTCCAACATTGCCTCCATCCTGTCCTTCCAATAAATATAGTTCGAACTACCCTAAAGGGCATATTTGAGTCTCAATCCATAGAACTACATCTTGCTAGCTCTGAAGTATGATACTACAAATTCGATTGCTCCTATAAAAGACAAACTCGTTTTCTCCTCTTCTATAGTGATTTCAGCTCCAACACCATGTAGAAATTCCTTGTAGATTCAAACTACATATTGTAATATGCTAAAACAGTTGAATTGAATCTACTTTACTCATCAGTGGAAAAGATAAACAATCGATGAAATCACGAAACATATAAGAGAAATAATTCAATCACACATAACACAATGATTTTCTAGGGAAAGCCACCACTAAAAGCCCTTGCTATCTGTATATTGAATTAATAAGAAAATATGAGAATAGTACAATGATTTTCTCAAGTCTGAGCAACCTCTACACTATCTCTATCTATATCACTTCTTCCCAGACAAGCTCAAGCCAATACATAGTGAATTTCGCTGCTTTCCAAGCTCCTATTTCCTTGCACTGTTCCCTTGGGACTTAGCCCATATTTAATTGGGAAATCCAACAATTATGAATTGCACAATCCTCATAGGCCTTCCTCTGATTTCATGTACCGCTTGTACAACTTAGATGATTATACAACTGATAGTACTCTGTCCCTAAACTCCAATCTCAACTGGGTCTTTCTTTGCTCTTACATGCACGAGTTAATTATGAGTGAAGATTCATTTTATTATTCACTGTAGGTTACACCCCACTACTGTAGGTTACACCCCACTACCGCAAGTTACACCCCACTACAGTAAGTCACGCCCCACTACAGTGAGTTACACCCCACTACAGAAGTTAAACCTCACTACATTAAGTTACACCCCATTGTTGATGGTTACACTCCACTGCTGGATCTCCCACTAATTCCTCCATCAGTTGGAACTAGTTTAACTTATGTTAAATCAGTTGAACTGAATTAAATAATTAAAACTCAAAATAAACTCAATTAGTGCTCCTAATTGTAGGATACACTATACATGACTCTGTTTAGAAAATTAACTCCAATTAACTGATCCAATTAAGTCAAATTAACTTAGTTAACTATTACAAGTTTTCATGAGATATGGAATTACAATTTAATTCAATGACAAATTAAACTAGGATTTTCTTTCTTGATTCTACTTTTAACATTTCTTGTTGCTATTTTCAACACATATCATTCACTTCTACATTTTGGTAACCATAGATATAGTGGAAATAATGTAATAAAGCATCATGAATACACTAGGTACTGTTCACCCAGGAGTGGAGATTCGATCTCAGCTTTGCCGCTTCTTGTGCTCCCTTATTGCTGTCCATGTTCATGTGTGCAGAATGATGTCTCCCTACGAAACGTTATTGACTCACCGATTGACCTCCTAGCCTATTCCTTGGGTACTCTTCTTCCCCACGAATCCCCGAGTTGTAATGGGGCTATAAGTAGAGGAGGAATGCTAGCCGATGGAGGAGAGCACTCCTAACTAAACTGTCCCCTCTCTAATGACCTCCACCTCACCAAATTCACTATAGGATTCATAGTCACTCACAATAGCATTATGTAATCCATCCAACAATAGGGAAAAAGTGATCCCTCTCCCATAGCTTGCCCATTCTTTTATAGGAGGCTTCATTGGTGACACTTGGCACTTCATTCATAAATAATTATTTTTATTAATATAAAAGTTTGATTATTCACACACCCATGTGTTAGCCTCTTAACAAGACTCTCTTAATTTATTTACTTAAAATTTTATTCAAAAATAATATTTTTCCTAACCCCAACATGACTCCCTATTTCTTCTCCTAGTTGTCTCTTGATCCCCCTTTTATACTCCTTTATAAGATGGAATTTAGAACAAGATACAAACACTACGAGTTCATGGTGGTGCTTTTAAAACTTACAAATACACCATTCAAATTCATGTGCTTAATGAAAAATGTGCTCATCTAATACTTGGACAAGCTTTTTCTAGTTTTTTTGGATGATATTATGGTCTACTAAAAAACCAGAGAGGACCATGAGGAGCATTTGAAGGCAGTATTACAATTATTGAGGGAACACAAGTTGTATGTGATCCCGGTGGATCTTCAGAAAAGTACCAGTGGCATGAAAAAAGGCTTAAAACTCAAAGTGTCAGAATCTGGATAAGCTTAGCATCAGATTGAAGTGCTCATCATTCTGATTCCAATGGTGTGAATGCCATTGAAATCCGAGCCCATATGACAAAGTTAGAGGAAGTCAAAGTTTTAGTTTGACTTGTCCAGGTAGCAGGGAGAAGATGACAAGGCATCTTTCAGTGAATAAGGGAACACCACGTGGCAGGATGCCATTGGACCCTGCATATCGCATATCGGCGAAAAGGAGGAGCGCTTAAGGAAGAATCAGTCCCTGGCGTTCTCGACTATGATTGCGATATCACATATCACACGCTGGAGGAGTTACAAATCGACCTCGATAGGACTTAGTTGTGATATACATCACATATCACAATCACATGAAAGGGTTGGTGTTTGCGATATGGTTCAGGGGAAAAGCGCCAATTGCAATACTGTGATAAGGGGCCCAGACCCGAAATGTTATACAATTTGATTAATAAACCCGATGGGTCCGCAGGTGTTGTAGAGTGCTAACAATTGCACCAAGGGTTTCACGTAGATTGCGATAATGTGACGGGAGTGCCAAACACGAAGAAATTATGTTATATGATGAATCTTCCTGTCTGGTCCATAGTTATCGCTGGATGCTGTGTCTGGGCATTGGACTGTCCACTGATAAGGTGGAACCGTCAATGAACCTGCTACTGAGAGTCATGTGCCATTAAAATGGGTTGCTAGGCAATGGCTTACTATTGTGGAAGGGTGGTTGCTGTGAATCCTTCAGGCCTACTCCCGCATGCTAACCTTGGGTATGATGTTGAAACTTCCTCGATTTTGAGGGATTCCACCATGATCTTATACATATGGCTGTTGTGTCAGAGAAAGGTAGGGGAGGACTAGCCGAATACATAGATTTTACTGTATAGAATAGACCTTGACCCTGGCAGTAGGTTGGAACCTTGCCTTGAGCAGTAGGGAGGTTCTGAGAAGGTTGTAGAAGGCCTGATTATCCAAATTGAGAGTTTGGATAGGCGTTTTTGCATTATTTTTCGTCAGGAGTTTAGTGGTTCTGTTTGTTTTCAAAGCTGGGATCTCCATTCTCTGCCCATCTATCAACTTGGAGGTATAAGGGTTGAAATTTCTTGTTGCTGTACTTTTATCTCTTTTATGCCACTAATAAAAAAAAGGCCTCCCTACTATTGAGCAAGGCCCGAAGATGTAGTCCAAATTGGACGAACTCCATGATCAAATCATTATGTCATGGTTTTTGGTGCTCTTCTGATTATTTCCACATCTTTTATGTGCTTTTAAGTTCCATAGTTAATTAAATTTGTTATATGTAATTTCGATGCATATGTAAGTAATAGATCTTGGATCAAGTTTGGTATCGGAGCAAGTCTTTGTAGATGCGAATTGCATGAGTTTATGCTAACCTAGAACAAGCTATGAAAAGGAGAAGGAACATTTAACTCCTTTGATGTTGAAGCAGGACGTGCACAACGAAGAAGAAACATGGCCAATGAAGAAGATCTTTGGGAAGAGGAACATAATTTCCGAAATGTATTCTATAATATGGTAAGAAAAGTAGACAACTTGTTTGCAGAGTATGAGAAGGCATTTGGGCATGAGAAGAAGGATTCTGATGATCATGAATCAAAAAATAAGGAAGGTGGTGGAGAAGATCCTCCTCTGTCTCCTTCCTCTAGTGATAATTCTCATCACTCTCATAGAAATTCCAAACAGACCTCTAAGAAATCGTTCTTCAAGTTAGATGTGAATTTCGACTTGCCCATGTACAACGGAGAATGTAGTGCAGAAAAACTCAATAACTGGATCAAACAGATAGAGGTTTACTTCTGAATCCAACAGATCGAAGAAGATGAGGTGAAAGTCCAGTTAGCATCTCTTCGGCTGAGTGACACTACTCTTGTTTGGTGGGAGAGCAAGTTACAAAAGGGCAACATGAAGTCAAGTAACCTTCTGTCCTCTTGGTCTAGTTTTATTTTTGCATTAAAAGACCAATTCTACCCTCTAGGTTATAAGAAAAAGGCACTTATGGACTAGCAATATTTAAGGCAAGGTAAGGGCCAGAATGTACAAAGATTCACGGAGGAATTTTGGAAACAAGCATTGAATCTGGGAATCTCATTAGATGCGCTCGAAACTAGCTAAGTACATAGGTGCACTACATAGTTACATCAGACACTCGTTATTACTGTTTGAGCCTACTTCAATTGATACGACCAGCATTAAAGATATACATCTTGAAATTTGAGGCAAGAATGATCTTGATGACCAAACCAAGAAGATGCCATTCAAACCTTAGCATGGCAAATTCCAGAAGAAAGGAAAAGGGAAGGATAAAAAGACTGTCACTACCAATAAGGGGGATATAACAACACCATCGTGCACTCACTACAAGAAATATGGACATGACGAGGACTACTGCTGGAAGCTGCATCCAGAACTGAGACCAAAGAGATTTAGTGGAAAGGGGAAGCAGAAGACAGTGGCCACAGTGCAAGACTTTGGATCAGATTCTGACAATGAAACATTGATGATAATCATGGGCGCAAGAGGTAGTCTTTCTATTAATGATAGTCCTGATTCGGTTGCATGTGCTAGTTATTTGAATGATCCTATGAGTCATGAGCGAAAGAGAATTGGGTTGTTCCACATTAGAGTTATCATAAAGCACACAAAGGTGGAAACTCTGTTTGATTCAGGTTCCCAAGAAAACTTAATCTCAGAGTCCTTAGTGAAAATTCTAGGCCTTGAAACTAAACCTCATCAGAGTCCATATTCGTTTAGTTTGGTAAGCGATAAAGGCAAATTGTAGGTCACCAAGCAGTGTAGGCCCAGATTTGTAATTGCTTCTAAATTAGTTGATGAGGTAGAGTTAGATGTAGTACCTTTGGACATCTGTGGAATCATCTTGGGAAGCCCATATTTATATGATAGAAATGTCGCTTTCTTTCGACATGAAAACAAATACCACCTCACAAATGATGGGGTAGAGTATATAGTCAGAGATCATCATGCAAAAGTTAGTGCATCAAGGAGGAGTAAGGGAAGATCTTACAGGAGATGCTTTGAGGGCCAAAAATTATATAGAGAAGATCAGGCAGATCCATCTACAGGTACAAGAAACACTATATAAGTCGCAGGAGAAGTATAAGGCTAGGCATGATCAACATAGAACAAATAAACCATTCAAGGTGGGAGATAAAGTATGGCTACAATTTAGCAAGGAGAGGTTGCAGGGGCTTGGTAAGAAAATCAAGGTTCTAAGGTATGGTCCCTTTGAGATACAAGAAAAGGTGGGTGATAATTCATATCGATTTAGTTTACCACCATATGTGCGCATTTACTCAGTTGTGAATGTAGAGAATTTGAAACTTTATGAGCCTTCCATGATAGATTAGGAAGAGGAACATGTACTAACTTTTATGGAGGATTTGGATCCAAACGCTCTGGTAGGGTTGAAAAAAGATAAAGTTTTGTAGAATAGGTCCAAAACATCAAGACGGGGTAGCATGACCTTTGATAGATTGGGTTGAAGGGACAACTTCTAGGAAAAGCTAAATGGTACAACAGAGTGAAGGTGGAGGAAACATTTCCTCACCTCATTCAATAAAAGATTTTGGGGACCAAAGCTTCCCAAAATGGGGAGGTGTGATCTAAATTGGATCATTATATTGTTTTCCATCCATCTAGATGCATTTGGAGTGGAAATAGTGGAGCAATCATCTCACGTGACAATTTTTACCGATGAGACCTAATTTGGTGAAACGGGGTCTGAAACCATCCTGAAGTGTTTTGAGGCATCAAACAATGTTTTTTGGGGGTAAAACTTTGCCACTTTAGTGCCACACCATTTCATGTCGTTCTACACATGGATATCTTTCCAACTGCGCAAGAAACATGTCAATCAGAGTCTGTATGAAAAAGTTATGCCACTTAGAAGTTGACCTTCTTGTTTTCACACTTATAATTCAGGAGGATGCTGCGTGAGCCCCCATTATTCATGGAAAAGGGGCTAGCCACGTGTTTTTGATGTAAAAGAGTCTAGAAGAGTCTATATTGTAACTCTAGTTAAGAGTTGATGTAGTCAAAACTAACCACTAGTAGGCTATCGACTGTGTTATAACCGGGCCACTAGGAGGAAGAGGCATTCCATTTTTTCGAGAGCATTTTGTTCCATAATTGAGAAAATATAGCCAAGAGAGAGAGGATTTAGAGCACATAGAGAGGATATTTGCACTGTAGCAGCCCATGGGCCACAAAAATTACTTCTTTGTACTTGCAACCATATTTCTAGACAGAGAAAGAAAGTGAAGTGACCTCACCTTCCAGCTGGGTTTTCTCCCGAAAGGGTTTCCCAGAGAGAATATCTCATGCATTGTGTGTGTGTGTGTGTGTGCTTATTTTGTCGTTATCTACTTTTCTGTATAATTTCCATTCACATGCATGCACTAATTATAGTTAAATACACAGATCTGAAAGTTTAATAAACTGTAATAGTGTAGAATTTTTAGAGTTTTAATGGAATATTATTAGATTTGTTGTGAAAAACTGTCCAGTGGAATATCCACGGTAGTTTACGAATCAAGTGAAGATTCAAATTAATTTGGGGAGGATTTGTTTCATTTTTTAACGAACTTGACATAGGAAAATAACTATTCTCAATAAACCTTGTTTCATTTTTTAACGAGCTTGACACAAGAAAACACACTATGCTCATGGGAACCTGTTTCATTTTTTAATGAGGTTGACAAAGTAAAAGAACCATCCTCATAAGAACCTATTTCATTTTTTAACTAGGTTGACACAATAAAAGAATCATCCTCATGGGCATCTATTTCATTTTTTAATGAGGTTGACATAATAAAAGAACCATCCTCACAAAACCTGATCATGGATTCCATTTGGAAGAAACACATGCCAAGGGACACTTCCCGACCATGGCTTCCAAGAGATCTTCACCAGAAGGAATAGTAGCTCTCTCGAAAGAGCACATGTGAAGATAATAAAAAGGGGTAAGAAAATCGATTTTAAATTCCCCCATGGAGTACATCATGTCAGTTACCAGATCTAAGTCAAAATAAGTCGAGAAAACAATGACAGGATCGCTTGCATTGGTAACCAAAAACATGGGACAGGTTGCCACATATTTAACCTATGGTGGGGTAGGTACCACTTCCATAGAAGGAACATTCAGGGATGTCAGATGACTGGTATTCAAATCAAGGTCAATGAATGAAAGCTGGTCAATAGTCACAATGTTTCATTATGAGGGAAAGGCATCACTCGAAAGAGTGTGGACACAATAGCTTTCATGGCATAGACATAGTCTTTCCCAAGGAGAAAATTGAAACCCAAGGGGCCTTGGACTACCATAAGATCAATATAGAAAATTTTTCCTTCCAGAGTAATAGGTAACTTAGGAAGGATCCCTAAAGGCTCGCTAACGGTTCTGTTAAAAGCTAATAGATTTTGTGTAATGGACACAAGCTGAGGGGAACCCAAAGCTTGCCAAGCGGTTGAGGACAAAATACTGACATAATCACCTTCATTGATGTTTGTGTGATGCACATTCTTATCATACAGTTTCACAATATCTTGGAAAGGGGTGGAAGAAGGAATATGAGGCCCTTTTAGTCTAATCCAATCAAAGGAAATAGCCTCATTACTTGGAGGGGGTTTAATGGAAATAGGTGAAATACCCCAATCTATAGAAGAATACGAGGTAACAAGAAGAACCTGAGCGATATTAATTTCACTCTCTAAAGGGAGAATGGGACCGGTTGAATGTGGAATCAAGTCGACCACTTGATCAACCAATGGTTCATCAACCTGAATGATATGTGTTTCACTCTCCAATGGAAGAGTGGGATTGACTCTATTTGGAATTAGATCAATCAATTTGTCAAGTGATGGTAGGTTGGGAGAATGTTTAAAGTAACTAGTTGGGAGTTGTTGTTGTGAAACTGTAAGTTTCTCCAACAATTTTGAGGCTTCATCCATATGAGGGAAAATGTGACTATGATGAATCCATTTTCATAACTTACAAGGAGACTTGACTTTACCCTTTTTCCCAGGAACCTGAAAATCACTGGTTGATGGATCAACAGTAATTTGATAAGAATTTTCTGACCATACTTCCAAGACCTTAGGAATACTAGGACAATTGATAAGGAAGTGGTCACCCTTACAAATATTGCAAGGGTATCTGAGCTTGTGATGCATGTTGGAAGTTTCCTCAACATTACCAATACCTACAACCATGGTTGGTTGGTTGAATTCTTTCTTATCTTGCTTCTTCTTCTTTTTCTTAGTCTCCTAATTACTAGCATCAAGGCTTTTACCAAGCAAAGAAGAAGAAAGGGAGGAGGACATGTTGGGTGGAGAAGGTAAAGGGTCAACATGAGGTTGGTGATGCTGAGATGGTGAACTCAGTTGAGGTGGAATATATTGGGTATTTTGGATTAAAGAAATTGAAAATAACCACGCCGGTAAACCTATTGTGAATTCGGGAAGCAACAACATAGCCATATAAGGAGGACCGACATTTGCAAAGTCAGGAAAAGGACTAGGATTCCCATTAAAAGGGGTTTATTTATCAGTAACTTCCGGAATTGTTTCTATTAGATTCAACTTAGATAAATTTATTATCAATATTAACAATTCAAAATCACAATTGTAGCATCCCATTTTTCCTAGTACAATTTTGTGACCCCTATTGAGGGTGATTTTTGATAGATTATATATTACAAACTTATATGTTATGGAATTGGATCGATCACTTGATTTGGGAACACTGTTATATATATTACATGCATAGTTATATTTCCTCTGACGAGTGGCTATGTGATTGATTATATGTATCTTATCTACGTTCATTTATGTCTCCTTTTGCTTTATATCTAGCTTATGGCATATGATTATGACATATGAATGGAAGATACTATGTGGAGTAGTTAACGGACCATAATATTGTTGATGATTTATGATGTATGTGATTATACATGATTGACCTTTTATTTTGCAGGATTTGGCATGGAACTTAGTTACTGACGAGAAGGATGCTCACATGACTATGGAGGTCATGTATATATTTGGGTAAAATGTGATTGAATTAAATTCATTATGAATTTTGTTGATGCTTTTAATCTATGAGGTTATGATGTGAAGATCTAGGGAAACAAGGCCTTGCCAACAGATCATCAGATGCATATGAGCTCACAAACAATGCCTTGAAGAAAACCATATAGCTTCAAGAAGAATAGATGAGAATCTATGGGAAAGATTAGGGCGTGGAGTCCTAACATTCGAAATATCAGGGCATGGAGTCTTGGACCTTTGGAATAGATCAAGGCATGAAGTCTTGATTCTACTAGGATGTGGAGTCCTAAGTACAGGGCAAGGACGCATAGTCCTAACAAGTGAGGAGAAGTGCACAATAGGGGTGTGGAATACCTATTATCTGACTAAAAAACACCACTTAAGGGCATACATCAACCAGGTGAGTTAATATAAGTTAAAATTTAAGTTGAATTAAATCAAATTTACCCACTTTAGAGGATTATTCAAAATAAATATTATTTAATGCAAAATATTAGTTATCTACTTTTTAAAAATAAATAATAAGAAAAATCCTTAAGTAGACACATGGGTGGTGAATATTACATAATTTAGGTACCTAAATAAAATAAGATAAAAGGAGAAAATTTGGAGAGGTGCCACCTTAGGGGGGTGGTGATTAATACAATTTTTTATATATAAAAAAATTAGTCAATTTTTGCATGAAGGGGGTGAGGGTTCACCGCACTCCATGCTTATAAATATTGAAGGCCCATGCCGCGGGAGACCATAAGGAGTAGGGAAATGCTACCAAAATGACTACCCAATTCCTAAATTAAAAGCCCAATAATTTATTTCAATTCCTAAATTAAAATCTCAGTAATTTATCCTGGTTGATTGAGACTAAGTGGTGTGAGAGGAGGGGGAGACCAGAAAATGACTACCCAATTCCTAAATTAAAATCCTAGTAATTTATTTCAATTCCTAAATTAAAATCTCAGTGATTTATCCTGGTTGATTGAGACTAAGTGGTGTGAGAGGAGGGGAGACCAAAAAATGACTACCTAATTCCTAAACTAAAATCCTAGTAATTTATTTCAATTCCTAAATTAAAATCTCAGTAATTTATCCTGGTTGATTGAGACTAAGTGGTGTGAGAGGAAGATAGCATATTTTACTTAGTTGCTCGAAATTTCTCACTATTGTTGAAGTTGGTACTGTTTGTGAGCTCATAGAGCTCAGGGGTTCCATGGAAAAAGGGTTTTCTTTGGATATGGTTAGGTGGTAAATCTGAATGGTAGGTTGGAGTTGGGTTGGAGTTAGCGAGAAGAGCCACTGAAAAAAGTAGAATGAGGTTGGAGTTGGCGAGTAGAGCTGCTAAACAAAGTAGAATGACTTAGTGTCATGTAAAATTTATAGTTTGTTATATTTTTCTTCAATTAACCTTTCTTGGATGAAGATGTAGTTAGTTTATCTTCAAAATAGTTATTGTTGTTATAAAATATCTGGTTATATGTATGTTGAAATTACAGAACTATAATTAATTGTAGTCTCTATATCTTATATCCATTATAAGTTTACTTTTTTTTTTATTTTCAATTTCCGGATCTCTACTTTATTATACATTTATGTTTATGGAAGCATATGTTGAAGAAGAGTTACTATTCTGTTAATACATTTTGGTTTATAAAAACCTATATTGAATAAGAGTTCATATTCTGTTAATTTTTGTTGGGGAAAAAAACAAAAAAAAAGAGGATTACAACTTAAGCTTGTAATTCACCCGAGTAAAAAAAAACCATGTCATGTAAACTATAATTGGAATAGATGATGTTCATATTCCTATTCTTTGACATCCTCCTTCACTTAGTTGGTATCCTTTAAGGCTATATATTTATCTTTCATCTAATAATAGTTTTTTGCAAAAGTCTTGTTTCAGAGTTAGCAGTCATTGTTTTGAAGGCACTCGACACATTGTTCCTGCTCTTATTCTTTTTGCAGGAAAGAAAGTTATTTTGAAATATAACATTTACTCTTTTTGTAGAAAAGAAAGTATTCTTTGAAATGTAATGCTTATTCATTTTACACAAAAGAAAAACATATATCTCTACTTAATTTTTTTTTACTCATGTTAGTGTGCTAATTTAGAGCGTCATATCATTAAATGCAAAGGTGGATAATGCTTTTAGCTTGATGGTTGTATAGATTGTTGTGTTACATTTACTTTGGTTAATGCATGAGATAAATTAGTGTGGTAATCTTTTGTAACTTTTACTATAAAACCTTACAAGATAAATTAGTGTGGTAATCCTCTGTAACTTTTACTATATATACATTCTTGGAAAATATGAGTTTATGATTCCTACCTTTTCAATATATAATTTGAATTTTTCATTATTGCCAATAGTATTGTGTCAAATATATTTTGAAACAGGTTAACCTTGGTAATATTTTATAAAGTTGGTAATCTTTTATAACCTTGGTAATATTTATATGCATCCTTGGAAAATAAGATTTTATGATTTAATATCTATTTGCATTATGTAGCTTAAAGTTTTTATTTCTGTAAAAATTATTAGCGTGGAATAATTTTTTAGGGAAGATACTATTAAATGTTTTATACACTGGTATTTTTGGTCATTTTACCAATAGTTGATTTTGGAATGAGTTTAAATCATTTATTATTATTTTAATGTTGCATTATACATAACACCAAATCTCAGTACGTGAGCTTACACAAGGAGTAATTTTGTTTGAAAAGTGTGACAGAACACTCCATTTTGTTTGTGAGCTTCCATAGGGAGTAATTTTGTTTGGAGAGTGTGAAAGAACACTTTGTTTTGTTTGTTAACACTCTCTTTTGTTCGTTTGGACTATCCTCTAAAAGAACATTTTGAGTCTTTCTGTAGGTTGGAAAGATATACTTTGATTTTGCTTCATGCAATATGCAATGGTAACAATAAGAATATTTAGTTCAAATAGTACGAATTTTGGTAATTATGGCCAATCGCTTATGGACACCATACTTTGGTATCCTTCCTTGACATGGATGTTTTTTTTTTTATCGATAAAACTACTCTAAGAAATTATATTATTTACAAGGAGAAATTACAAACAGTGTAGCACGTTTTCAGTCCAGCTATGGCACTGAGACAATGTAGCCAACTGTGGCTTGCTTTGAGCTCTGAGTGCCAATATCCTCCTCCAGAAAAACCTGAGATTAATCAGAGACATAGCCCACGCAGGGGTTGAGATGCAAAAACAATACCCACGCTGGGGTAGAGACCCAAAACCATACCCACGCAGGGGCAGAAACTCAAAAACCACCACCCACGCAGGGGCGAAGACCCGGAAGACCTTGCCCACGCAGGGGCGACCCTGCACCTTAACAAGATTACGTAATAAACCAGCGCATGCCCGCTCGACCCAAACAAAGAGACATTGACCAAAACAAACATGAGCAACCAACCAGACAGAGACCAAGCGACAGAGACCAAGAGACCAAACAACAAAATCTGACCTGAACGGCAAGCGAGTGATGCAGTTATGCGCCTGGCCCCAGGTCGTCCAGGTCAGCCGGGTCCATCTCCACAATTGGATACCCGAAGCCAAAGGGAAAGTCCAGGTCCTCGTCCGCTGCCGCTTTGGAGGATGACGCCTCCTGCGCCATGTTCTGGAGAGGCTCCTTGCCTTTTGTTTCTTCCCCCTGAACCTTGTTTTGGTCCCTCTGGTTCTCTGAGGGCAATTCATGCTTATCTGCCCCTTCAAGGTCCATCGTTTCATCTCTGACAAAGAGGATGGTAATGTGGGCATTGAAATTGCCCAACTTGAATACTGCAGAGCCAAATGCTGGGCTCTCAGTCTGCCTTGGCGATTTCTCATGCGGATCCTCTGTGTCCAGGAATTGAGAAACTTGCAAATGGGGAATTCCTGCCCGACGAAGACTACAACAGCAGCAACACTGATGCTGCCTTTCTGCCATTGCTGGGGAGCGAGAAGGTGCCCCACGTCCAGGTCCCCTTCGACATGGCTGCCTCTCTCTGGTTCTCGCCATGGGAGCAGAGAAGCTGTCCACACTACAAACCCAAAACCAAATCTCCAGAAGCGTCCAAGCACAGAGAATGTTCCCACTCTTCCGCAGAACCTGAACTTGCCCAGAATGTCTCTGCCACATTCCCACTTCATTCTTAAATTCCTCCTCCTTCCCTCGGCACCAGAGCACCATGAATGCTCTACACTCTCCCCTGCAACCAGCATTAATGGTCATTAAGACTTCTTGGGCAGAGGCTTATGTTATTTAAGCTTCCGTCCCCTCCATCACGTGGCTCCCTTCGCGCGGCAAATGGCGTCGGCCTCCCGGCGTGTGGCTCCATGCCCTCCACCTCATCACCCGCATCCGGGGTCCTTGACATGGATGTTATTTGAATACTAAATTGAATTTATTTTACTAAGTTTTATATTCAATAACATCGGCTTCTTTTTCAGGCTTTTAAAGTAATGTAATATAAATATTACCGTATTATTAAGGATTGAAATTGTATTTAATTTAGTAAGTATTGGAATTTGTATTGTGCGTTTTAAAAAATTGAAATAAGAATTATGTTGGATTTGTCCTTTTAGGATATATATAAATTCCCTTGGAATATTTTGCATGTAAAGCTATTTTATTGGTGAAAGATTCTCAAAGTACATAAAGATATCAATTTTAGTTGTTTGGGGTAAATAAGATAACTAATTTGGAAGTAAGATAAATGGATTTGAAATTATTAAGATGATTCAAGTTATAGTATCAGATATTGTAAAAGAAAGTATTCTAGTGGGGTCCACACTATATGATCCAAAAGAAAAGGAAGATTTCTTTCCATCACGAGTAAGAATCTCTGACCTTAGTAAATAAGTTATAGAGAAGAGAAAATGGAAATGAATCATCATGTTGTTATCATTTAATGATTTCATAGTACTATCAAATATTTCTAAAATGACGCAATTTTATGTTTAAAATATAGGGCATTGTTGCAAAGAAATATTATGAAAATGAATGGATCAAATGTTAACATCTGAACTTTATGTTACATGAGTGAATGCTTAGGATATGATGAGTTCTTCTCTATTTTTGGAAGACTTAATAATTTTGTGAATATTTTTGGATATGATGATTTCTTCTTCATTTTGGGAAGACTTATAATTTATGTGATGATTAATGTGTTTTGTTTTCATGTACTATGAAGGGGCAAAAGCATGATACAAGTCTATGTAAAGTATTGTTAACATATAAAAATATTATGGATTTGTTTTCGATGTTTTTATGAAACATGGATGGGTTTTATATTAAAAAGACACACACACACACACACACCTCTTTTTGGGTAACTTGAGTTACATACCTAGTTGGTATTCGAGGGATGTTACAACAATCTACACCTAAGTTCTATAAAAAGAGAAAACAAGAAAATAACATGAGCAAGTAAATTTAAGGAGTCAAACCATGCAAATAAACTTTTCAAAGTGAAATCACTAGTTGGTGATGAAATCCAAAGTTGCAGAGATCAATGTGAAAAGTGGCTAAAGATAGAGCGAGTGGAACCAATTACACCGACAACCTACTTAATGTACACAATTTGGTGCAAGTAACTTCACTTATGCCATCTTGAGTGAAGAATACCCTCCAAAAATATCCAAGTGAGTCTAGCCAACATTTGCTCCAGGTACAACAGAGACTTCCCCTCTATCATCACATTGGGTAATAACCCTAAGATTATGGTCTTTAAGGTTACCACCTAAGGAAATTTAACCTGGGGGGACAGTCACAAATCAGACATACATGCAAGGGAAGAGTAATAAAGCTCAATCCCCTTAAAATTTCCTCAACACGGTTAATCTAAGGTTTACTTCCAAGTGCCTCCCAAGTACCTTTTGACGTCGTTTTTAATAGGTGTAAATCACTCTACCATAAACAATGAAGTGGTGTCGATCACTCCACTGGGTCTGATATGATCTCGTGCTTAACTCCTTTGCAAGGGAAGCTTCCTAGAGCCAAACTGTAATAAATGGATTTACTCCCTATCGCTAGATTTTATTGTTTCTTTGTAGCTTTGGAAAGTTAACTCTTTTCCCTATTCCAAATACATACAACCTGATCTAATGTAGGTGGAAAGAGCTCTAAAATACTAAAAAATTTAAATTTATTTTGTTAGCATTGTTTTTAAAAGTTGTTAGTTACTTAAAGGGTAAATGGATGTGAAATTAATGGTGTTATGAATTGACGCAAAACCTTAATGAAATTGAACATGATATTGTGTAAATTACATTTTTTATTAGATAATGTTGATGCTTTCTTGTCAAATATGGAAGGTTTTTTTCTTAGTGATTCTAAATCTGTAGATTTGACAGGTCCTCTAATGAACCATAATGCTATGACTCCTACTATTTCCTCCTCAATCCATGAGGAGTAACACATTGATGGTTATTTGGTTCTTTGGTTTTGGATGGCACTTGGGAAGTGTTGACGGTGCTAGAAATACATCAACCAAAGGGGTCTCCCCATTGTGAAGTCCCAATTAGACCTCACACCATTTGGAGTAGGAGCCCCATCCAAAGTATCGACATGACTGCCATGTATTCTTGTATATTTTCCTTGGCTACAAAGTTCAACACAAGAGAGTAATACACCAATATCTTTGGATCAACAAGTGAGTATTCCTTATGAAATGTTTAGCTACAGAGAGTATCAAGGTCCTTCTACTGAAAGGGAAGATAAAAGTGGGCCCTTTAAAGACAAGTACTATTGCTAACCTAGAAAAGGCACACAAGCATATACATATGAATGAATCATTGATCATCAAGCGAAATAGTTCACAAGGAAGCAACGATTGTTAAAGAAAATACAACACACCTTCAAAAATATAAGTACCAAAGCCACCAAAATAGTTCAATTTCCTTAGTACATATTAAACAATATATATCGCAAACATTCAAAGAATAGTCTTATGATATTCATGAAATATGCATGAAAGCATGCTAGCTCAATGAGCTTTTGAATTAATTAAAATATCCAAGATACATCAAGACAGTGAACACCACTAGCCCTAATAATGGAGCATTAGAGCAGTCACTTGCTCTTCCAAAACAATTATCTTCCTCTCCAATGCCTGGTAGGAGTATCCAAGGTGAAAAGTATTTTGCATGAACAATGAGGGTATATATATAACAAATGGGGTGATCATTCACCTCCCTTGTGACTCTTGGACTACCCTCATGACTGTTCAACTTCTCTATGACCTTTTGACTTCCTACATGAATTTTTACATTACATGGATGAATCTTGGACTTCCACTTTACATTACATTTCTCCCATATAGAATTTACATAATCCACCAAATGATGTGGCACATGATGACTCATGACACGACATGACATGACACTTTTGACATGGACTTTGTGATGACATGACAATGTCAAGTCACCCTTTTCTTCTAGTTTCTTTGTCTTCTTGACATATGGTTCATGTTTTTCTTCTTCCTCCTCCTCGTGACATGAATATAAGGAGTCTTCTCACCTGCTAATCATTTGGTTTCTTCAGTTCCATAGGTGTCTTCTAGCATGGTATCCTTCTCCATCTCCTTCATCATAATCTTGTCATAGAATGAAATAATACTTGCAACTGCAACCAAATCATGACAAGAAGAAATTATTAAGGAGTTTAGACTTCTGTGATCCATAACATTGTTTAGAAAATCTTCGGCAAAATCACATAATCAATCTTTTGTCGACGCGTTTCGAACCAACCAGTGTGGTTCATCGTCAGGACAAGTTGAAGAACAGATCCAGCTTCGCCTGTTTAAATAGCTAGAGCAGAGACCCCAACGGTTACCTGGCCAAAGGTTGACTTAAGGAGCAAGGTCAAATTTAGTTATATTAGGTAAGAAATAAATAAATAAATATCTAAATATATCAATGATAAATTATAATATACTAATAAATAAATCCAAATTTAATAAATATATATAAATCTATATAAATTTTAGTTATATTAGGTGTGAGATAACCAAATAAATATATAAATAAAACAATAATAAATTATTTATTTATTAACTTATATAAATCATAATAAATTATATTTATTTATTTATTAAATCAAAATATAAAACAAAAATAAATCAATTATTTAATTTATATAAATGGTATTATTAGTGAGGTAAATGAATATAAATTCATATATAAATATATAAATTTAGTTATATTAGGGGTGAGATAACAAACTAAATATATAACTAAATTAATAATAAATTATTTATTTAATAAATAAATATATAAATATATAAAAATAATAATAAATTCTATTTATTTATTTATTAAATAAATAAATTAATATAAAAACATAAATTAATAAATATAATAGGAAAGATAAATTATTTATTTAATTTATATAAATGGTATTATTAGTAAGGTAAATAAATATAAATTCATATATATAAATTTAGTTATATTAGGGTGAGATAACCAAATAAATATATAAATATAAAATAATAATAAATTATTCATTTATTAACTAAATATATAAATAAAAAATCAAAAAAAAAAAAAAAAAAAAAAAAAAAAAAAAAAAAATTATTTATTTATTAAATAAAAAAGTAAATTATTTATTTAATTTATATAAATGGTATTATTAATGAGGTAAATAAAAATAAAAATTAGTTATATTAGGTGTGAGATAACAAAATAAATATATAAATATATAAAAATAATAGTAAATTATTTATTTATTTATTAAATAAATATATAAATATATAAAAATAATGATAGATTATATTTATTTATTTATTAAATAAATAAATAAATATAAATTAAAAAATATAATAGCAACGGTAAATAATTTATTTAATTCATATATAAGGGGTTTTTTAGACGAAAGTTAAAGGGAGATTCAATTCTAAGGTTCTAATAGAAATAAATGAAATTTTTGGAAAAAATCTAAATATAACATGCTCAATAGAATCATGCTAAATCTAAATATTATTGTTTTATTTATATATTTATTTGGTTATCTCACACCTAATATAACTAAAATTTATATAGATTTATATATATTTATTAAATTTGGATTTATTTATTAGTATATTATAATTTATCATTGATATATTTAGATATTTATTTATTTATTTCTTACCTAATATAACTAAATTTGACCTTGCTCCTTAAGTCAACCTTTGGCCAGGTAACCGTTGGGGTCTCTGCTCTAGCTATTTAAACAGGCGAAGCTGGATCTGTTCTTCAACTTGTCCTGACGATGAACCACACTGGTTGGTTCGAAACGCGTCGACAAAAGATTGATTATGTGATTTTGCCGAAGATTTTCTAAACAAGAAGAAATTAGTCTGATAATCCCCTAATCTAACATGTTTCATGAAATCACTTGTTAGGGATGGAATTGGTGACTGGTTGAGTGATTGAATTAGGGATTGTGCAGTTCCATAGGTCAAGGTCCGAGACTGAGGCTTGAGACTGTGCAATGCATAGTTCTGGAGGCCAGGGTGAAGGGATTGCACAGTTGAGGTGCCCAAGAGCTCAAGGTTGGGGCTTGAGGCTTGAGGTTGCCCAATGCACAGTTATGTAAAGAAAGACTTAAGGAACTACGCAGTTGAGGGAATCATGAAGTCAAGGTCCTAGAATGAGCCTTGATACTACGCGATGCACAATTTAGGTTAGGCTAGGCTCATCAATTGCATAATTGGAGAATTCAAGGAGGCAGGTTGAGGGCTTGAGCATTGAGTTTGCCCACTTCGTAGTTCTGAAAGGAGAACAAGATGGGAGATTACGTAGTTGATGGGTTCAACAACCCAACTTTGAGGCTTGAGGCTTTAAGTTTCCCAATGCACAATTCTAGATGGAGGATAGTGTAATGGATTGCATAATTGTGCAGCTCAAGGTATTAGGCTGGAAGCTTGAGGTTTGACACTGCGGAGTGCGCAGTTAAGGCTAACTAGGAGGCAAAAATTGCGTAGTTATAAAGCTCAAGGGTCAAATCTAGGCACTGTAACTACGCAATGCATAGTTCCAAGAAGTGAGGTGAAGGCTTGAGGGTTAAGACTATGCAATGTGCAGTTTAGAAAGGATGAGTGAGGCCAAGTTTCCCGGGAGTGAAATTTTCTGGATGTGGCTAAGTGTGGAATCAATGAAACAAAAAGGAACAAGGACAAAACTTGAACATGATCACACAGTTTGAACCATTTAAGACACAAAATTGATCACTCAGAATACATGAACACCATACTTCCCTCAATGTGATGACATTGTGACATCTTTCTCGAAGTGCGACACTAGAGGTACACTTTGCAACGACAGTGACGACACTTGTGCAACAATGCATAAAAATTTGGGAATGAGTGTAAAACTTGTCTACATGACTAGAGAGATTCATAAACACTAAATTTACCCTTTGAAGCAAGCCAAAAATCTAGGTTACATGAGAAGTGGTACTTCCCATGCCAAAATACGACATTTGCTATATGAAGAAAAAAAAGTGTGGATGACACTTGCGATATGCGAACAAAGATGAAAGCATCAAATACCAGAGAAAATATGACATGAAAAAGACACTAATTAAAGTGAAATCAAGCAAAAGGGATAGTTGCAAACATGACAATTACATTCATGAAAGTGAAGATGCACAAAAGCGATAGTTTAAAAAACTCACTGAAATATAAGTACAAATGCATCCAAAAGTGAGAAACTATCAATGAAAATGTGCTTCGACTGTTGACACAAATTGAACATTGCATAGAAACTATCTTGGTGGAATGTGCTAGGCCTGTTCAAGCTTGCGTGAAGGAATGCACTCATGAATTCATTATGGTATGATCATGCGTGAGAAGGTGACTTCAAAACTTATAATCCAAGTAGGGAGCTCACTAAATTAATAGAAAATAAACTAACCAAGAAGTGACTACGAAACGACCAATCGAAATATCCACAGTAGGTTCCAAAATTAAAGTATAGGGAAAAATTTGGAGGGTGTTTGTCGCAACGACAACACTTGGTGACACACTAGTAGAACTCCAACTTATTTTCCTGGTAAATTATGTGTGAATGGTCTAATTCTTTAGGGAGTATTGATTCATTGTTTAGATTACTTTGGCTTCCCCACTTGCCCCCTTTATAAACATAGTCCCCTTAATCCTTCCTTAGTTGATCATATTCATAAAACCATCTATATCACAATGTTTCGAATTAGGAGAAGGGTAATGTTGCTCGTGAGCTTAAGATATTTAGGGTATATTTTTTCATTTCTGGTTTTGCTCTGCTATCAGCAGGCCTGGACAGTACCTCGATGGAGTCACTTCAAGAACATAAACATTGATTTGATGCTAGCTAGCCTAGAAAATACCCCAACAAAGTTTCTATATTCACCTCCATTTGAAGGAAGCCTTCTCTTATTTCACCTTTATTTATTTATTTTATAGGATTCTACATCAACACTTATTCATTTCAATGGAGAAATAGGGATCCTGAATTATTGAGAGAAGAAGAAGTTTTTCCTTCAGAGAAGCATATATAATACCTTTGATATTGTTTTGCTCCTTTTGATTTTCCCCTTGTCCTCCTGTACTTGAATGGATAAGCAAGGATATCATGGCTTGACATAGAGCTTTCCTCACGCAAGGATCATATTCCGTTAGAACATCATCGACCAAAGGATAACCAAGACGAGGAAGAAGGAATGATCGTTAGCCAAATGTTGCACTGTCACAAAGCCATTTTCTATTCTGCCATATTGTTTTCGAGCCAAATGGGACATCCTTCATGCGAAGTCTTATTAGAAAAACACGAAGAAAATCCAAGACATAAAAAGAAAAGAAAACCAAAAGGAAAAATCAAAAGGAGGTTAGACCAAAAATAGAGTGCGAGACAAATGTCAGAAAGCACAAAACAAACTACAGAAAATGAGTGCAGGATGAACATGTAGGTAAAATAATATGTAGCTATACCTACTCCTAAACTAATCAACTAGAAGGTCAGGGTTATGTATAATGAAATTTCCAATGTAACCGCCGTAGCTTCTCCCGACCTACATCCACAAAGATAACGAGAAATTAAAACAAATATAAAAGAATGTGCATAAGAGCTTATATAACTTGCACAAAAAATTGAAGGTCTTTCCTATCAGCAGACAAATGTGTCATAGTCACTACTTCTACCCAACTCGCGAGCTTACCTTCTTAATGAAAATTGTAAATAAAGAAGCCTCGAAAGCTTCTTGTGAATGCATGTTCAACTGTGTCATCGTTATTAGCAAGAATAAAAAAAAACAAAACTTGTTATTAGAAAAAGGACTTGCTAAGTAAGATGCCTACAGAAAATCATAGATTGGATCGTGAAATTCAAAACAATCCTCTTGAAAACCCTGAAATCTTTTAAAAGATGAATTTGCAATTAAAAATGAAAGATCGGGACGAGAATCTTTAAAGGGAAAATAAATTCGATCACATTCACAAGGCTTGTCAAGATAGTGAGGGCCCAACATAACCATCAACAGTTGCTTGACAAGTATCCGAATAGTGAGATAAACCAAAGATATTAATCGATGTAAAACAATTGTCATCAGATATACTAGTGGGAAAATGATAAAGTGAATGATAGTTACTATTGTGATTATATGGATTGTTTATTGCATGGGATTCTCGGTTAAAAGACAACACATAATAAATCATGCATCCATTAGCACTCAAGAGGAATTCAAGTGCGATGAAAAACAAGTTTCACGATATAAAATTCACAAAAACGACTAGGATCTACTTATTATGAAATGATTTTGATAGAGATGATTCCTTCAGCCAAAGATGATATTTGAAGTGATCAAATTCACAGTCCCATGACTCTACGAGAGATACACATTCAAAACCCAAGTTCGATGCAAGAGTCCGGCATGGAGATAAGTCATCTGAGATAGAATCCTGAATACGATAAAAAATCGAATCTTGAAAGTTTGAAAGACTAAAAACGAAATCCAAAACATATTTCAAGAAGAAATTTACATAAAGTGAAACCATGCAAGGAAAAGGATTTTGAAAGAGAAGTCATATTTGACTTAGTTCGGGGACTATACTAGGGTTGCGAGATCCTGAAAAAACCATCAACAAAAGTTGAAGTGCCTCGCCTTCCTGACAAGTCCCAAAACTCTCAAGGATTGTAAAATCAAAGTTTGAAGATTGAGCCAGATCATGCATTGTGTAAGGATAACTACCACGACTGATTTGAATAATACCACTTCTAACCAAATGGGAGCCATCTCTGTCACTGATTTGATCAAATTTTACAACTTCAACAACAAGATTAACCAGGATGAAAGATTCTTCTGATCACAAATTTGAAGATGTATGAATCGGGGAAAGTTCATGAGCAAGCTAATTTGAAGTGTTGCCTTGATGCAAAACAAGAGATGATGAGGGATGGAAAGAGTACTTAATGATTTGATTTTTTTCCTTTTCATAACGGATAACCTCACTACCTTGTGTCAATTGAGAAGTTAACTCATTAGGTTAAGAACTTGAAGAGCAAGGAGTATCCTCATCGCAAGTTGATGCACCGCAAATGGTAGAACAAAAGGGACAGTGAGATGAAGAGGAAGTTTGCATAAGATCCTATTCTTCAACTGAATCATATCCTAGATATACACATTTTAAATCAGAATCTTCTGGAGGAACCAAAATATTAGTTGATGCAATTTGGCATTCATCATCGCATACAAAAAGAAAGTCATCATCATCAGAATGATTGTTGCCCAAGATTTCATATTGATTAGGTAAGTAAATTCCATTTGATTCATCACCGAAATTCTCAGGTTGAAAATAAAATAAGGATGGAAGAGAATTATCTTGACATGGGGAACTTCGAAAAAGATAATAAAGATCAAAGGTATCTTCACTTCCTTTCCCCTCTACTTGTGTAATGTGATTGCATTGTGCTTGTTCTCAATTTGAACCAACAACTTGAAAGTCAAGAGAGTGTGAAGAACTAGTTGGTGGACAAGATTGATCAAGTAGATCATGGTACAAAGAGTCATGACATGTAGATGATAGAAGGTGATAGATGTAACCTAAAGAAGTAATACTTTTAGTGGAACAATATTCAAGATTTAGGTTAAGAATGTTAGAATCATCTTGAGGAGTGGAAGAATTAGTCTTCACTATAGGCTTCATGAGCCATTTTAGGGTTTACTCCATTAGATTTGAATCATGAAAAGTAGAAGGAGGATGATAAGATGGATTAGGAAGTTGATTTGCAAATTTACCAACTTAATTATCATCACAAGGAGGCACCGGCATTGGTACTCGAAAAGAAGGACATGGAACAAAAGGAGTAGTAGGTTCATCCTTTGAAATTAGAGGTGCTTCATGATTTACAAAAGTTATGGAAGTAGAAATATCAGGGAGTTTAGATTCACCATGCAAAGATATGTGAACCAAACACTTAAACCTTTGTTTAAATAAATCCCAATATGTGTCTTCTCTCGTAAACACATAACAAAGGTGAAGGAAATGATCAAATAATTTATCAATTAGTTCATTAGGTTTCATCATTGGTTTATTAGTTATTTTAAGAACATCCTAGTAATCATATCTATCAAATGATTTATGAAGCTCCTTCACAAGCTAGTCAAATGAATGGATAGAAGAAGTAGGTAATATATGACACCATATCTTAACACGACCTTCAAATGTGAGGGTGAGAAATCTAGCCGTGACATCCTTGCAATGTGTTCCATTATAAAGGTAAAAACGGATAACTTGAAATAGATGTTCACGAAGAGTTAATTCACCCTCAACATCAAACTTAAATTGGGACATGTTATGAATAACTTACGCGGGGATGGTAAGATCAAGCTCTTTAGAAAATAATCCCAGGATTATGATTTGGGAAAGAGTCGTTTTGGATAAGAGATTCAAAGCATACTCAATGGGCACAACCTATCATTTGACCCTCCTTCTAGGGCCATTTGTTGACGGTGTTGGAAATCTATCAACCAAGGGTGTCTCCCTGATGTGAAGTCACAATTAGGACTCACACCATTTGGAGTAGGATCCCCATCTAAAGTATCGTCCTTGCTACCATGTATTCTTGTATATTTTCCTTGGCTTAAAATGTTATGAAACCAGCTCAGCTCAAGAAAAGATAGAAAAGATAGATCAACGCCTTAGAATTCAGCCTCTTCGAGGGGGCAACCTTCTTTACATTACATAAATGAACAATTCTTGGATGATACAAATGAAAAAACCTCCTTTCTATATATAGGAGTCTAAGGAGTCACAATATAATCCAGCCGACCTAACAATAATAATATAAAGCCACAAAAATAACAATAGAGGGATTCTATGGGGCACAGAAATAACAATATGGGGGTAATAAGGGCACAACAATATAAATAAGGGGTATAACTACAATAGTAATGGGGTAATCACTAGTATTATAGGGACCCAACATGCCCCTCTCCTTCAAAAAAGTGTTGTCCTCAACGCTTGAGTAGTTCTGGATACTTCTGCATAAAATTCTCATCCTCCCATGTGGAATCTTCAGCGGATAAGTTCTTCCACTTGATAAGATACTCTGAAATTGATCGATTTCGTAGCTGTCGAGTTCTTGTTTCTGTGACTGCTTCTGGTTCCAATATAATTTTTCCTTCCTCGTCAAGTTCTGGCAATATTGTTTGAATTGGGAGCTTGTCACCTATAACCTTCTTTAAACATGAAACATGGAAAACTGGGTGCAATCGAGAAGCTGCAGGAAGCTCCAATTTGTATGCCATAGTACCAATCTTTTGCAACACCTTGTACGGACCATAATACTTTGGTGATAATTTATTATCCTTCTTAGCTTGCTTTAGGGACATTTGCTTATATGGTTGTAGCCGTAGGAATACCCAATCACCTACATCAAAACTTCTTTCACTGCGATGTTGATCTGCCTGTTGTTTCATTCTATTTTGTGCCAACACGAGGTTATCCTTTAAGAGTTGGAGGACTTGTTGTTGATGTTCGATGTGATGTTCCACTGCCTGAACCTTAGAATTTTCTCTTAAATATGATGTGATGGATGGTGGTTGATACCCATAAAGTGCCATAAATGGGGTCATTTTTGTTGCTGTATGGAAGGAAGTGTTATACCACCATTCAGCCAGAGGCAACCATTTGACCCATTGTGTCTGTTTATCAGATACAAAGCAACGAAGATATCCTTCCAAACATTTGTTTACTATCTCAGTTTGCCCATCAGATTGAGGATGATAAGATGAGCTATGAGCTAACTGAGTACCAAGACAAGAAAATAATTTTGTCCAAAAATTTCCAGTGAAAATGGGATCTCTGTCACTTACAATAATCTTTGGGTTTCCATGTAGCTTTTGAATTGTTTCCATAAATGCAGTAGAAACTGTACTGGCTTTAAATGGATGTGATAATGCACAAAAGTGTGCATACTTGGTAAGTCTGTCAACTACCACCATGATGACACTCTTTCCCTCAGACTTGGGTAAACCTGTGATAAAATCCATTGAAACCTCCTCCCAACGTTGGCTTGGAATGGATAAAGGTTGTAATAGACCCGGTGTCTTAATTGTTTCAACTTTATTTTGCTGGCAAACCAAACATTCCGCCACAAACTTTTGAATATCTGATTTAAGGCCATCCCAAAAAAATTCCTTCTTAACCCTGTGGTAAGTTTTTAAAAATCCTGAGTGCCCTCCTAAGGGAGAAGTGTGCAATTCCATAAGAATCTTTTGTTTTAGCTGGGAATTCTTACAGAGGTATAAGCGATCTTTGTACCATAACGAATCATTTTGCCAGCTAAATGTATCAGAAGTACTGGAATCTTGTTGTAGCTTTCGAATAAGTGCCCACACTTCTTCGTCATTCTTCCATTCCTCCCTTGCTTCGTTTATCCAATCTGGTTGGATAATAGAAATGGCACACAACAATGCTTCCACATCCTCATCCTTTCTTGAGAGTGCATCTGCCACCACATTTTGCTTCCCTTTTTTGTAGATGATTTCAAAGTCATAACCCAACATCTTTGTGACCCACTTTTGTTGCTCTTCAGAGGATAATCTTTGTTCTAAAAAGTATTTAAGGCTATCATGATCCGTTTTTACCTTGAAGTGTCTTCCCATTAGGTAGGGTCGCCATTTCTTAAGTGCATGGAGTATTGCCAACATTTCCTTCTCATAAATAGCTTTGCTTAAAAACTTTCCCTTGATTGGACGACTTTCAAAAGCAATGGGTCTTTCATCTTGCATTAGAACAGCACCAATTCCATTTCCTGAAGCATCACATTCCACAATAAAGGTTTTTGTGAAGTCCGGTGTAGCTAAGACCGGTGCTTGGCACATTGCCTCTTTAAGATGTTCAAAGGCCTTTGTTGCTTCCGGAGTCCATGAAAATGAATCTTTCTTCAATAATGTTGTTAGAGGTGCTGCTATTCTCCCATAATTCTTAACAAACTTGCGATAATACCCTGTCAACCCAAGAAATCCTCGCAGATGCTTTATGGATGTGGGGATTTTCCATTCCTTAATGGCTTTAATTTTGCTAGGGTCTACCTTAACTCCTTCATGAGATACAATATGACCCAAATATTCCACCTCCTGGACTCCAAAGAAACATTTGGATCTTTTTGCATATAATTGTTTCTCCTCCAATAGTTGTAGCACCCTGTCAACATGTTCAACATGATCCTTCCAAGACTTGCTGTAGATTAGTATATCATCAAAAAATACTAACACAAATTTTCTAAGGAATGGTTTGAAAATTGAATTCATCAAACCTTGAAATGTTGAAGGTGCATTGGTAAGGCCAAAAGGCATGACCAAAAATTCATAATGACCCTCATGAGTTCTAAATGCCGTTTTCGGAATGTCTTCAATCTTCATTCTGATTTGATGATATCCCGAACGAAGATCCAACTTGGTGAAGTAAATTGATCCATGCAATTCATCCAGTAATTCATCAATGACAGGAATGGGGAACTTATCTTTAATAGTGAGCTTGTTGAGCTCCCTATAATCTGGACACATGCGCCATGATCCATCCTTCTTGTGCACCAATACTACTGGAGCTGAGAAAGAACTTTGACTCGGTTGAATTATACCAGCCTCTAGCATTTCTGCAACCATACGTTCAATTTCACTTTTTTGGACATAGGGATATCTGTACGGCCTGATGTTTGGAGGAACACTTCCTGGAATCAGATGAATAGCATGATCATGATCACGCATAGGTGGGAGACCTTTGGGAGTCTCAAATACCTTGGAATGATTGTCCAGGACTTTTTGGAGATCTGGAGAAATAGATGATTCCAATGTGGAAACATCTAGCGAACATAATTGTGCAATTACACCTCTTTGCTCCTTTTTTAGAAGCTTTGTCATACCATTAGAGCTGATTATCTTTCCTGGTTTCCCTGCAATACCCCTTAATTCAACTTCCTTTCCTTCCATAGAAAATTTGATGAAAAGTTCTTGAAAATTAAAAGCTATTGTACCCAAGGATTGTAGCCATTGGACTCCTAGTACAACATCAGCACCTCCCATTGGAATGGAAAGCATTGGGCTAGTCAATACATATTCTCCCATGGATAGCTTGATATTATGGCACTTTCCAGAGCAATTTATTGTTCCTCCATTTGCAATCATCACTTGACACTCTGGTGCTGGATATAGGAAGCAATTCAATTCTTTTGCTACCCTACAATGAATAAAATTGTGGGTGCTTCCTGAATCAATCAACACTATTACCTTTTTCTTCTTGATTTGTCCTTCTATCTTGATGGTTTGAGGAGTGGTAATTCCCGCCAATGCATTACAAGATATGGTCGGATTTATTTGTTCTTCATCTAGGCTTTGTTCCTGGAGTATATCTTCTTCTTTTGACCTTTCTTGCTCCTTTTCTTCTTCCTCTTCACAATCTATGTAGAATAATTTCTTCTCAGCACACTTATGACCTTTAGTGTATTTGCTATCACAACTGTAACAAAGCCCTTTTGCTCTTTTTTCTTCCAATTGTTGTGGTGTCAACCTTATAGGTTGTGGAAGACTAGGGGCAACAACACTTCCGTCTTTATAGTTGTGAGTGGTATGCTTCCTGGTTGCCATAATTTTGCTTTCCATTTTTCTTGCTAACCTGAATGCCTTCTCTAATGAATCAGGTTCCCAAAGGCGAACATCATGTTGGATATTATCCTTTAAAGACCCTATGAACACATCAATCCTATGCTCCTCTGGAATATCTTTTACCCTTATGTTCAATTTTTGGAACTCCTCAATGTGCTCCATTATTGAACCCTTTTGTTTGAGACTTATCAATTGGCTAAAAAAAGTGTTGCTTTTTGTATCTTCATAATGTGCTATCAATTCTTCCGTAAAAATTGCCCAAGTGATAAATTGTTTACGAGAGCAAAGCCATTGATACCATACAAACTGATTTGGTTCCAAATATACAGTTGCCATACGTACCTTTTGTGTGTTTTGCACATTATTGAGATCGAAGAATTGCTCCATCTGTAATATCCATGTGGCGGGATCCTTGCCATCAAACTTCCTCATATCGATTTTTGGAATATGGTGATTCTTCGATCCAACATTAGCGTCTATGGAATCATGATTAACATTTCTTTTGTTCTCATCATGAGTTTCCTTTACTACCTTTTCACCATTAGTGACCCTTTCTTGTAGCAACTTCTTCAATTCTTCCATGTCTGTCTTCAAATCTATCTTCAAATCTGCCATGTCTCTCTTCAAATCTGTCTTTGAATCATCCATCTTAGCTTCCATGCCCTTTATCTTAGATTCCACGCCACTTATCTTAGCTTCTGTTAGCTTTTGTGAGCGTGACATTTGTTGCACTTGTTCTTGTAATTTTGATATATCATGTAGCATTTCTTCCTCTTCTTCATGAGTCATGCTAGAGCTTTCAGGTTCCTTACTAGGTGTTTGCATTTTCTTTCCTCGGGGCATCAGTTACCGATAATAATGCTTTACTATGCCCTTTGAATTCCATTAAACCAAGCTTACACAAAAATTTAAAAAAAAACTACACACCTTTTTTCACTTTATAGAAGCCTGATATTGAATCTGATGTATCTCTGTAATTTCAGATCATCCAGTTCTGAAATTGCTACCTGTAGTAGCCTTCTACGTCCTCTTTCCAATGCCACAAGTCTGAGCCAAATTGGATTCTCCAAGGAAGAGTTATGTGAAATCTCCCACAGTGACTTGCTTTTAGACTAGTTCAGTAGAGCGAACTTGTACGACGTGCCACGAGTCACTGTTTCAACCTTTGAATCTGAAACACACACACAAGAAACTACAGTCCGTCCTCTTTCTGTACCTTCTTACGAAATTTCAATCCGATCCCCAGAGAGAAAGTTATGACGATTTTCCCCAGGTCACCTGTTTTGAATGTAATTCAGGAGTCTGCAAAAAGACCAACTTCCTCAGATCATATCTCCGCAAATATTGCCGAAAAGCTCTGAAATTCGGACCCAAGGTTCAGCGCGATTTCTTCTCAAATGGGTTTTTTTTGCGACTTCTGAAACGTCACAGAAAAAAAAGTTATAGCGAAAATTCCACGATGACCTGTTTGGAGCAGCGAAACCCTAGAATCCAAAGCTCTGATACCAAATGTTATGAAACCAGCTCAAGAAAAGATAGAAAAGATAGATCAACGCCTTAGAATTCAGCCTCTTCGAGGGGGCAACCTCCTTTACATTACATAAATGAACAATTCTTGGATGATACAAATGACAAAACCTCCTTTCTATATATAGGAGTCTAAGGAGTCACAATATAATCCAGCCGACCTAACAATAATAATATAAAGCCACAAAAATAACAATAGAGGGATTCTATGGGGCACAGAAATAACAATATGGGGGTAATAGGGGCACAACAATATAAATAAGGGGTATAACTACAATAGTAATGGGGTAATCACTAGTATTATAGGGACCCAACATCAAATTTTAGCACAAGAGAGTAATACACATGTATATTTGGATAAACAAGTGAGTATGCCTTGTGAAATGATTAGCTGCAGAAAGTATCAAGGTCCTTCTAGTGAAATGGAAGAGAAAAGTGGGCACTATAGAAAAACTTGTAGATTCACAATCTAATGCAATTTGCTAAAGCAAGAGACAAGAATATACTTCTACTCTTTACAACGGAAGCCCATAAACATCGAGCAAACAATAATCAATAGAGGAAGAGAATCAAAGGAAAATAACACAATAAATATCCACAGAAAGCCACAACTCAAAACCCCATTATCTATTTTGTATTAATTAGGAAAATCAAGATGAAAATACAATGCTTGTTCTCTTTAGAACAATCCTAGCACTCAACAAATTCAATCTCCAACTCATAAGCAAGCTCAAGGCCAAAGCTTAGCCAATTAAAATCTCTCCAAGTCTCTATTCCAATGTATAATTCTTATGAAGAATAGATCCTATTTAAAGGGAAATAAAGCCTCTAAAAATAGCACAATCCGTCAAGGACCAGTTCCTGAATGCATGCACTATTAGTGCAACTTAGAAAAATCTAAAACAATTAGTACACTGTCCCTACACTCTAGTCCCAACTGGGTCTTTCTCAGAATCAACATGCATGAGTTTTTGATGGTGGAATCTTCAGTTAACTAGAGTATCACTAATTAGGTCACTAATGTCCCAACTGACTTTTTACTCATTATTAGTTCCTGAAACCGATTGGAACTAATTTAATTGGACTTAACTCAATAAAATGAGTTAACTAATTACAACTCACTCATAACTCATCCTGAGCTCCTATAAGTTAGGGAGAACATATACATGTCTTCTAAAAGACTTCCAATTCGAATTTCCTAGATTAATTAAGTTAATTAAACTTAATTAATTATTTTCAAATTGCTATGAGAAAAGAATTCTATTTTAATTCACAGTTTAATTCAAGGACAAATTAAACTGGAATTTCTTGTTTCCATTTCCCAACACTCCTTCTCAACAGGAAAGGGATTATCCACTACCTCGATCCTATCTCTGTGAAACTTGAATTGACATCTTGGCAATGCCTTTGTCAAGATGTCAGCATCTTGCTCCTCCGTGGGAATGTAATGTAACAACATGATCTACCTCAATATATAATCTCTGAGATGATGATACAATATATCTATATTCTTGGACCGATCATGAAAAACTGTATTTTCAGAGAGTTTGATACAACTCTGATTATCACAATAAATCACTCTCGGATCCATCTACTGACCAAACAAACCAACCAGGATCTTCCTCATCTAGATAGCCACACATGCTTCTTGGCTTGCAACCATGTACTTTGCCTCTATCGAACTGAGTGCAATCGATCTTTGTTTCCTGCTGTACCAAGAAACTGCAACTGACCCAATACTAAAGATCCCTCCTGATGTGCTCTACCTATCAGATGGACTCCCCGCCCAATCTACATCGAAGCTTCACTCCTTCTGTCTGTCTGTACCACAACCCAAACTGAATAGTTCCTCTGAGGTATCTCAATGCATGCTTTTCCGCCTTCAAATACAACTTGGTAGGCCTAACCATCGCTTGACTAAGCTGATTAACTGCATAACACATATCTGGTCGTGTGTTCACCAAATACATGAGTGAACCCACAAGCTTCCTGCAAACAATAGCTTCCACTACTTCTCCTGAAGTAGCATCCTCCTTCCTCCAGTTACTAGCTAGAGGAGTCTCCATGGGTTTACTACTCCCCATGTAGAATATCCTGAGTATCTCATTGGCATACTTGCCTTGAGAAACAAACAAATCCCCATCTCCTTACCATACCTTGATGCCAAGAAAGTAATGCATGAGCCCCATGTCCTTCATCTCAAACTCTCTTGCAAGATCCTCCTTGCAGGATTTGATGAGCTTCTCATCACCTATTAGAATGAGATCATCTACATAAAGTATAATGATCAAAATCTTAGCTTCCACCACTATGTGATACAAGTTCGCATCTTCTTTACTCTTCGTGAAGCCCAACCCAGTGAAGTAGTTATCTATCCTAGTGTACCAAGCATGGGGTGCTTGCTTTAGCCCATACAACGCTCTCTTGAGTCGGCACACATGTGACTCACGGTCCAAGGTTTCAAAAACTTCAGGCTTCTCTATGTACACCTCTTCCTCAATCATTCCATTGAGGAAGGTAGTATTCACATCCATCTGATGGATACTCCAACCCATCTGTGTAGATAGTGCCAAAATAGATATGATAGATGAGTACCTTGCAACAAGAGCAAAGGTCTCATCATAGTCAATCCCCTCTACCTGTGAAAAGCCACGGGCCACAAATCTGGACTTATGCTTCTCAACACTACCACCTGTAGCTTGGTTTACCTTGTAAAGACAATAGGAGCTCACAACTGACTTGTCCTCCGGTCTCAAGACCACATCCCAAACACTGTTTCGAACTATGGAGTCATACTCCTCCACCATCGCATCAACCCAAACTGGCTGCTGCACTGCTTCCTGAAAGGAAGATGGCTCTGTCACAACACATGCACCCATAAGTGCCATGTATCCAATGTACCTCTCTGGTGACCTCCTCTGTTTGCGCTGAGAAGAGGGTGCTCCCACATTCTCCCATGCATCATCCAACAATTTGTCAACCTCTCTAGTGCACATTCTTCCCTCTTTGGAAGACTCTGCCTAAGTGGATGTCTCCACTCCTAGAACCTCTGCATGTGGCTACTCCACATTAATCTGAGGCTCCTCAACCTTAGGAACTAAAAGTTCCTCCTCCTTATGTAGCTCAAGCTCCCTCTCAAGGGACACTCACATGGCCTTCTCCTCATCAAACTTGACATCCCTATGAACCACAATCATCCGACTGGTTTGCACCTGATAGTTGTGGCGAGTATCAGTGTACCCCACAAAGATCCCCAACTCTACTTTTGGCTCAATCTTCTTCCATGCATCTTTGGTCACATGGCAATAAACCGATGACCCAAAAATCCTGAAGTGACCAACATCTGGCCTCTTATCAGAATAAGCTTCCTTCGATGTTTTACTCTTAAGTATCCAATGTGGGCTACGGTTCTGAACATAAACTGCTGTGTTGCATGCCTCAACCCACAAGTGTAGTGATAGGCCCTGATCATGCAACATCACCCTTGATTTCCCTATTATGCTCCTGTTCTTCCTCTCGGCATCCCCATTCTGTGGAGGGTTATAAGGTGTTGTCAACTCTCGTTTAATCTCTTCCGCTGCACAGAAGTTCTTAAACTCATTGGAGAAATATTATCCACCGTTATCACTCCGTAGAGCTTTGAACTTCTTGCCTGACTCTTTCTTGACCAATGCTTTGAATTCACAAAAAATTGTGAATGTCTGATCCTTTATCTGCATGAAAAATATCCAACAGTTACGAGAATAGTGATCTACAAATATAACATAATACCTGTGTTTGGTGGTGGATACTATCGAGAATGGTCCACACACATCTGAATAGACTCTCTCCATAATAGACTTTGCTCGACTGTCTCTATCTCCAAAGGAAGACTTGTTGTATTTTCCCAAAGTACAACCCTTTCATGTATCAACTTTCTCAAGCACACCTTTAGGAAGACCAGTAGATATTTGCTGCAATATCTTCAAATACCCATGATGCAAGTGGCCCAATCGCCTGTTCCACAACTCGCTGATGTCTTGGCTAAATATATTTTTCGCTTTTGAACTCAAAGAAGCACAATCTTCTACCTCTATTTTATAGAGATTTTGAACTCGAATCCCTATCTTCTTTACTTGACCCGTGGCTATGTGTCGAAAAAATGCCTTTCCTTTCAAAAATGTCACATCATAGCCTCTATCCTCAAGCATGGCAACAGATACCAAGTTCTTCGTTAGTCCGGGTACATGCATAACATTCTTTAAGGTGAGTGGAGCTGCATGCTCCTTCTGAAAAGTAATAGTGCCCACACTAGTAACACTATACTTACCGTCATCACCCATCTCCATATGCATCTTGAGATATTTCTCCTTAAGTTCACTCAATAACTCTTTGTTGCCATTCATGTAGAAAGAAGCTCCACTGTCTAAGTACCAGACACATCCCATCACTGAAGACACCATGCATACAATGAGGGAAAAGTCCAATTCGATTTGGGAGGCCAAAGCCTCACCTATCGCTCCTCCTGAGGACTTCTCCTTGGACTTCTTCAATGGAAAATTTGTAGCAAAGTGACCCATATTTTGACAATGAAAGAACTTAACTTTCGTCATGTCCTTCTTCTTACCTCCATGATAAGAATATGATTTGGAATGAGAAATTTTACCTTTCCCCTTCCTTTCCTTAATCACTAAGGCACAGTTCTCTTCATCATCAGCCTTTGATGAAGAGTCATCCCTGTTGTTCCTCCTGATCTCATCCTACATCAAATCCGACCATAGTTGTTATTAATCTGGCAGCTTCTCGCGACCATTGACAGAGTCTTGATGACTATGCCAAATCTTTGGGAGTCCAAGAAGAGAAAGGCTCACCATATCCTCCTCAGCAACCATGATTCCAACACTTTGAAGTTCATCCCTACATTGAGTGAACTTGGTCAAGTATTTCAGAATCGTCTTGCCTTTCTCCATCTTGATTTTACGAAGTTTATCATTCAGTGCCAACTTCCTTTGATCACTGCTATTCTGATACAAGTTCGTCAATGTTTTCCACATAGCATGCAGAGTTTCCTTGCCATGGAGACTTGAGACAATGTGGTATCGAACTCCCTCAAGGATTATTCGCCTTTCCTTCACCACACACTTCTTCCATTTGGCCAAGTTCTGTGCATTTGTAGTTGTTGGCTTGGGGACTTCTTGATCAATGAATTTCCTTCAAGCCATTATCTTCTAGCGTAGCCTCCATCCTATCCCTCCAAGCTATGGAATATGAGCTACCTTCCAAGGCATACTCAAGCCTCAACCCATGGAACACCATCTGCCGATCCTGAAGTATGTATTCAAATTTGACTTTCACCTGTAACCCAGAAACTCAAAACTTTGAAATCTCCTCTAGAGAGCTGATTTTAAATCAGTGATATTGCCCTCATCCGAACTCTTATTCAACCGATTTCTTTTTTGAATTTGGGTATCTTTTCCCAAGGAATCCAAATATGAAGTCTTTTTCTGAATATTTTGCACATAATTTCTCAAAAATTCTCTGCAAACTCTCAGCCCAAAAAACAATCTTGCTCCAATACCACGTAGAAAAACCTGTAGATTCACAAGCTACTGCAATTTGCTAAATCAAGAGACAAGAATCTACTTCTACTCTTTACGGTGGAAGCCCATAAACATCGAGAAAACAATAATCAATAGAGGAAGAGAATCAAAGGCACATAACACAATAAATATTCAGGGAAAGCCACAACTCAAAACCCCACTATCTGTTTTGTATTAATTAGGAAAATAAAGATGAAATTACAATGCTTGTTCTCTCTAGAACAATCCCGACACTCAGCAAATTCAATCTCCAACTCATAAGAAATCTCAAGGCCAAAGCTTAGCCAATTCAAAAGATCTCCAAGTCTCTATTCCAATGTGTGATTCCTATGAATAATAACTTGTATTTAAAGGGAAATAAAGCCTCTAAAAATAGTGCAATCCCTCAAGGATCAGTTCCTGAATGCATGCGCTATCAGTTCAAATCAGAAAAATCTAAAACAATTAGTACACTATCCCTGTACTCTAGTCTCAACTGGGTCTTTCTCAGAATCAACATGCATGAGTTTTTGATGGTGGAATCTTCAGTTAACTAGAGTAGCACTAATTAGGTCACTAGTGTCCCAACTGACCTTTTTTTGTATCTCCCAAATGATAATGGTCAGCTATCATGCCAGGGCATCTAAGATATTTGTTTTGGGGGGTTTTGTTTTAATTTTGGAGGACCAATGTATGAAATAGATTTAAAACAACCATGCCTAACCTTTTTGAATAGTATTAATATTTAAATAGAGGGATGCTATTAAAATCCACACAGTGATATAGCTTGTCTCGTGACGAGAAGCAATTGAAAGATGATATGACTATTACAATTTTCAAATAGCAAATGAAATAACCATAAGTAAGAAAACCTTCAAACAATGTTCAAAAAGTTTAACAGAATATTCCTAAGATTACAAAAGATGCTGATGATTTTATGATTTAGAGGGAATTAGTTAAACAAACAGTTTATATAATTCATTCTCTTTAAAGATGATCACTTCATAAGCTTATAGGAGTAAATTGAAACACAACTATTCCTACCTATTTATCTTTGTAAAACTTAAGAATATGAAGAAAAAACACAATGAATGAAAATTGGAAAACTTACAGGGAACACAAAACTGTATGAATCAAAACTTAGAATCCTTTGATTTGCTATTAATGATTCAGAAAAAGCCAAGTACATTAAATGCTTACAAATGTTTCTTCAAGGGTGCAACCTTTAATAGCTTGTGGAAGGGAGTTATTTATACAATTTTTGAGCTAAGAAAATATCTCAAAGAAATTTACAAAAATAGATCAACACAAAACCAGAAATATAAACTAGTAGTCGATTTGTCACTATTTTGGTGTTGAGTTGTTGATGACTGTTCCTGGAAAAGCTGAAAACTGTTGAACTGTTGATGACTGTTCATGGAAATACTGAATATTGCTTGATCCTCCTTTCAGTGAAGAAAATCAGTTAACTGTTTCCAGTGTTTCTTATTTGGGATAGATAACTTAGTTACCCTTCGATAAACTTCATCCATTTATGTATATTTATTAAAAGTGGGTTTTACTAAAAATATATCTCTGATTTCATTTAGGATGAAAAAGGTATCTCTAAGTGCATTCAACACAACCCTTGGTGTTGCTGCACCTCTTATGTTTGAAACTGAAGCTGCATTGGTACCTACCTTTGTAAGCTTTCTAACATAATCTTCAATAGGAATTAATTTATCATTTATCAGAAGCATAGAGGGAAAACCCTGCTGGTCAAGGGTTCTAACTTGTTGAAAAATCGTTGAACTATGACATTAACGTTGTTGCATTTTCCCTCCAACTGAAGAATGAGGTTTTCCTTTGTAATGATCTTCTTCACTTCCAGTATGGTTATTGTCCTGTCATTTATACTTAATTGTTCAAGATGATAGCCGTCTTTAGAATTCAAAAACTTGATTATCTCAGTGGCAACTTCTGGCATGCCCTCAATTTCCTTGGAGATAGTTTCAATAGCTTACTGAGTTTTCTCCAACAAGTATTTTTGATCAAAGATTATCTTGATATAAGGCCAGATATCCGTGATTGATTCAGTAATCTCTTCCCATAAAATCTCCTTTTCCAAACCTAATTTGTTTCCAAGGTAAAATTCTTTGATTTCTTTCTGCAATACTTCAATTTGACTTTTTTCCCTTTGCAACTTAGCTGCATGTGAATTGTCTGCAACTGCTTTCATATGTTGTAATTCCTTTAGTTCATCCTACAACTTCTTGATTTAGATTGTCTGAATGGACAGGTTCTGAACAACTTCAGTAAGCTGTTCAACTCCTTTTGTTGTACCTGTAGTTTCTTGCTTGAAGTAGAAACTCTGGTTATAGAGACTGCTGCAAGAGGAACTACATCCATTGGAATTTGAGCCCTTTTCACAGCTTCCTCTTTTTCTTTGACAAATTTCTCCATTTTCTCCTCCATCTGTTTTATTTGCAGATTTTGTTCCATGATGAGCTTCATCATGTCAGATTTCTGAGTCTCGGTTTCTTCAATCTCCTTAGTCATTGGGTCCTCAGAAGCTGGCAGTTTGAGTTGCTTCCTTAATGCTGAGAGCTCAACATTTTTCTTCCTGACAAGTTCTTCTGCAACATTTATATTTGAGGGATCATATCCCATCTTCAACACCAGATCTTCCAAAGATTTGATCTTGGTGTCCTTTGCCAGTGAGGAAAATTTGTTCAACTTGAGCTGCGACTGTGTATTGGCCAAGGTGACCTGCAACTTTGACGAACTCATGGTAGTGTTAGTTAAAGTGGATGAAATCATTTGGCCAGTCTGTTTGTGCATCTCAATTTGGTCAATTGGATGTAAATTTTTTACATTAAACTCAAAGGATGTTTGCTTATGATAATGCGCAGCAGTCCTGAGCTATGGAATTTGAGCTTGTAAGAAAGCCATATGCATCTTACCCTTTTCAGAGTCAAAGACTGAAAGAAGTCTAGCTTGAGAACTGGAAGAGTGTTTCCAGAATTGAGTATAAGTGTTCAACTTCAATTCCTCATTCTTCTTCTTAATTTCACTGAAGACATGAAATATATCATCTTCTTTGTCCTTCTAACTGCTTCCACTGGTCTAAATCACATGTTGTTCCTAAGAAGTAGTGGAATGAGTGGGGGACTAAGTAGACTATCCACCAGACTGTGTAAAAAGAAAAGTCTCTACAAGTCCATCAAATGTTGTTTTCTATGACTCATTTGTTGCACTAACCTTCACAGAGATTCTAGGTCTCTTCTTTCTATGTACAATTCTAAAGCCCTGTCTTGATGCTTCAGTTGTAGGGGATGACTGTTCTTCCCATCCTCATTTAGCTATCTTTTCCTGTCCAAGTGGATTTTGTACATTTGAAGTAGAGACTCCCTGTTCTTCAGATTCTTGAAGGCTGTTCTCCTTCCATTCTAACTGATTTTTGTACTTCTCTATTTCAGGCCTGGCTGTGTGGTGGTATGAAGTAAACTTATTCTCAACCCTGAGTTTTGAAATTACTCCCATTGGGTCATAAGACCAACTGAAGCTGAGACCAAACTTCATTTCTTTCAATAACCTGTTTGCTTCTTCTCCTGCTGCTCTAGTGTTACAGATGAATGGACCAACCCGAGCCTTTAGCTTGAATTGTGATTTCTTCTTTGTAGCCACAAAATGTACTTCATCTGCATTTAATCTCTTCCTAATATATTCCAATGCAAAAATTCTGATAGGGAGGTACTTAAGAATTTTGTAGGGTGGAGGCTCACAGCCATAGACTTTGATTTCTGTATAGTTTTGGTAAAGATACCAATCTCCTGTTGTGGCTTGATCAACCAGCTGCAATACTTTCACAATTTCATCATTGATTCTTGGTACTGGAGTGCTACTCATAAGATTAATAGCTAGATGAACAAACAATTCTATGAACTGTTTATATGTAAATTATTCCTTCTCCTTCATTCCCATAGAAGTCTAAAATATCACTGATTGGTGATTGATTTCTTCATTTAACTTCTACAAGGTGAATGGAAACTTGTCTCCCTGAAAATATATATAAAAAGATATACAAGTACTGAAGCATACTTGAATACTTCTTCAGTATTAAACTGGACAAATTGTTCATGGATGGCCTCAGCTAGAAATTGGCTAAAATTATAGAGAACAGTGGGTTTGGAATCAGTAGAAAAGATAGACAAGAGATCTATGATGGCTTGATTTACATATTGATTAGAATTGTAACCAAGCAGATAAGAAAGAATAGTGGTAATTTGCTTGGTTCTGTCTGGGAACATGGATGAATCATAGGGAGGGTTTCTTTTAGGCAGAGGGTTATCTACAACTAGGAAAAGTTCAAGAGTTTGATATCTTTTAGTGAAATCTAGCTTTTGATAGGCTTCTATCAGGCTTTCATGAGAAAAATGATGGGTTGGTGCAATAGTTGGGGCTTGCAACATCTATTCAATAGACTGAGCATTGATGAAACAGAGGATTTCTCCTGTAGGTGAAATGATAGCTCTTTGACTGGGATCATAGGATTCATGGCATTTCCTAACAAATTTAGGTGCTCTGTGTATCTGAGGGAAAATGTAATGAGGAAGGTGGGAGTCCCAAAGTCCTATTTCATCTGTTTGATCAACTAACTAATCCTCCATCCAGCAATAGATTTCATATAAATCAAATTGAGACGAAGACTCAATGATTTTACAGTCTCTGTCAACCAGGGGAGTATGATGGAAGTCAACTTGTGGATGAATGAGAGGATTTGGGATTTCTACAATTTCCTTTCCCTTAGGAGGCATTTTGTTAAGTGAATTGCAAGTTGAACTTGACGGAAATGGGAAGAATTGGTCTGAAACACAGTGATAACAGAAAAACAATATAACTGAAAATGAATTATGTGGACTTGGATGTCGGTTTGGTTCTGAAAAAAATTGAAAATTCAGTTGAATGATGAATCTATCGTTTTGGCTGCAAGCTTCAAGTATCCAACAAATTATCGGAATGCACTGTGTAACGTTTTTTGTGAAAAACAGGGCTTATAATGAATAACATGGCACGGGTACGTTAATCAATAGTTAAATTGTCATTAATTCTCCAACGGGGATGATAAACAGATCCATAGAATATTGATGTGTGAGCGGGAATGGGCATTTGAATGAATAATGGACAAATATGAAGCAATTGATTGGACGGAGGAAGTGACAAGGGGCAGACGTGGATGACAACATAGGAGAGGCGGTAAACGGTCGAATGAAAACCACATTCAGGAGCAAGTTTGGGTGGTAAGTTGTTTTGGGATTTTAAGTACCAAAAGACTAGGATGGAGGAAAAGTAGTTTCGGAGGGAGGTTTCCAAAATTGCCAACTTTAGATCCCCCCCACCGATAAAGTTCAGATGGAAAAGGGGGGCCGAGGAGCGATGTAGGCCGTCGAATCTCGGGGGAGTGTGCGGGATGAAAAATATGTGAATGAGTTTTAATGTGACAGGGCAAAAAGCGATGGTGGGGTCCAAGGTTATGACGAATGTGACATGCGTGGGGAACGGGGTTTGGTGAGTGAATGAATAAAGTTTGAATATTACAAAAAACATTGATATTTATAATTTATGGCTAATTAAACCAATCACCATATACACATGTATCCAATGTTTTGACTTAGGATAAAAATCCTATCATGCTCCAATTTCATTTCTCTACCTACCCTTACTTTCCTAACATTTTTTCAATATTAGTCACCCGAGTGCATTTAGACTAGCAACTCAACATTTTCCTTTTAATTTTTAATCTACTTCTATCCCTTATTGCTTCCATTGGCTCAGATTAAACTGTTGAGCCAATTTTATTTGCTACCTATTGACAAACAATTTAAATCAAATCCAATCATGATTAAACTGTACAATTGGATTGTATGAACTAGTGTGGCATTTAAACAATCTGCACACAACTTTTATTTGCAAAAATAAACTTTGACTGAGAGTAGTGGCATTTGGATTTGCAACACTTTCAGAATTTATTGTTTTTTATTTTCTTTCTAATCTAACATTTTTTATTTTTGCCTTCCTTTTTTAGGGCATTTATTCTAACATTTTATTTGATATGGACTTATTCATCAAAATATCCCTAACATTTTTTGATTCAATATTCTTTTTGTCCATATCCTAACTTAACATTTTTTGAAATGATTTTCATTTTTTGACTAATTGATGCTAACTTACCAAAACCAAAAAAATGCTACAAAACTACTTACTCACTATTAGTTCCTAAAACTGATTAGAACTAATTTAACTGGACTTAAATCAATAAAATGAGTTAACTAATTACAACTCATTCATAACTCATCCTAAACTCCTATAAGTTAGGGAGAACATATACATGTCTTCTAAAAGACTTCCAATTCGAATTTCCTAAATTAATTAAGTTAATTAAACTTAATTAATTATTTTCAAATTTCTATGAGAAAAGAATTATATTTTAATTCACAATTTAATTCAGGTACAAATTAAACTAGAATTTCTTGTTGCCATTTCTTAATAGGCCCTTTAAAGACAAGTAATAATACTAATCTAGAAAAGGAACACAAGCATATAAATATGAATGAATCGTTGATCATCCAATGAAATAGTTAACAAGGAAGCAACGATTGTTAAAGAAAATACAACACACCTTCAACAAGATAAGTACCAAAGCCATTGAAATAGTTAAATTTCCTTAGTACATATGAAACAACTATTTCAAACATTCAAAGAATAGTCGTATGATATTCATGACATATGCACGAAAGCATGATGGCTCAACGAGCTTCTGATTAATAAAAGTTCCAAGATACATAAAGACAATGAGCACCACTAGACCCAATAGTGGAGCATTAGAGTAGACACTTGCTCCTCCAAAACAACTATCTTCCTCTCTAATGTCTGGTAGGACAAGTGATATGAAATGGAGCAGATTAGTAATGTTGTACTAATTCCCCATTCAGAACAAAACCCAAGATGCATATCATTTGCTTATCAAGTGCTTAAGGATTCAATATTTTTTCTTAATTAACTGATTCCCATGAGAGTTTCTTATGTAAAAATTAGAAACAATTTAACATAAAGCATATGTTGAACAACAACAAAATAATAACAAAGAACATCAAAATACAACACACAACAAGCACATGATAAAGGAGTTCACCCATCCTGGGCCACGTCTCCTTGGTCCAGCATCCAATGGCCTGAGCCTCTCTATTATGCTAAAATTACAACAAAAGTGTGTTTACAATGATTAGATGCCTTTGAAAACTATCTCCATGAGTTTAGAATACTAAAAAAATGGCTATCTAGCCTCTTTTTTCATTCAATTTGGATAAGAACTGAAGAAGTTATGACTTTTCCTAGTTCTCCCACTATTTGTTCCACAAATTGCTCCAAAATCGACATAAACCCACAAATTCGTTCCAAAATCTGCTAACTGAGTGAGAATTTGACCGGGCCACGGGCTATAACATGTCAACCATATCGAAAATCACAATAGGTGGAGTCCTGCGACCTTATGGACTATGAACTAGGTGGGCGATATGTGATTGCGATACGACGGACCCGCCAGGGGTATTAAAATTAACATATAAATTATCATATCTGGGAACCCAGTCGCAAATTGCAATTGGCATTTTCCATCAGCGGATACCAAAACCCATACCACTACGGACCCGCCGGGATTATAAAACCTAGTCCATAAAATATTGAGTCCAGAGCCCCATCGTAAATTGTAATTAGTGTTTTCCCTCGACAGATATTAAATTCCATACAAATACGATATTAGTGGACCCACCAGGCTATGAAATATAGTGTATAACATATCGTGTCTGGGGACCTTTTGCAATCAACGGAGTACCAGGGGTAACATAAATATTAGCGGGGTTTTGGTGCGATATGCGATTGCGATTATCACAAATTGCAACCCAACCTGCCGGGGGCTAATTCTTAACCTGTGTCCTCTATTTTTCCCCAATATGCGACATGTGGGACCCAGTGGCAACCTGCCACTTGGTGCTTCCCCATTCGCTGGGACCTTTTCCATGTCATCCAATCCTACCACGTGTCCAAGTCAAACCTGAACTTTGACTTGCCCTGACTTCTGCATATGAGCTTAGATTTGAGTGTCATTCACATCGTTGGATTTAGAATTTTGAGCTCTTCAATATGAAGCTGAGTTTGACAAAATTCTGACACTTTATTTTTGAGCATAAACTTGAGCACCTGATCACTCCTCCCCATTGGAAGCCTTTTGGACCCCAAAATATTATATTTAGTTATTGAATAGATGAGGGTACTTTTCCCTCACCTTCCCCTCTTCAATCCATTTTGCCTTTGATGGATTTGTACCTTTGAGACCCACTCGAAGATAATCAACATTTCCCCTTTTTGATGACCTCGTTCTTCTGTCAAGTATGGTGTCTTGCTGAAGCTCATCAAGAAATTCTGGAGAAAAATATTCAATTGATGGAATCTGTACACTTTCTCCTTGATCTTTAATCAAAGGAGGCTCGTACAATCTCAAATTTTCAACATTAACAACATAATAAATTTTCATATATGAAGGCAAATCAAGCTTGATAGCATTATTACCAATCTTTTCCATAATTTTAGATGGACCATAATGGATTGGTTTCAGCTTTTTACCTTCACCTTGAAGCCTTTCGTTGCTAATGTAAATCCAAACTTCATCAACTACTTGAAACTAATGATCCACATGATGCTTATCATGTCTTGGCTTATACTTTCCTTGACTCTTTTCTAGTTGTTCTTGAACTCTTTGGTGAATCAACTGAATTTTCTTAATGAATTTATTTGCTTTGTCTATGTCGCTATGTTCATCTATAGCTACATCTTTCTCAAAGATGAAATCCAAAGGCAATTTAGGCAAATAACCAAGCCATGCCTCAAAGGGAAAAGTTAGAGTAGAAGAGTGTTTTGCTCGGTTGTAAGCATGCTGAATGTAATGCAACTGTTCATCCCATAACTTAGGATGTTTGTTGCAATATCCTCTTAGCAAATGAATAATTTTCCTGTTAACCACTTCAGTTTGACTATCTGTTTGTGGATGGAAGGTTGTACTTTTCTTCAAATGGGTGTCCATCAAGTTGCATAAACTTGATCAAAAATTCCCAACAAATCGGGAATCACGATCACTTACAATAGAAGTAGGTAATAAAAAATGAACTCATACATTTTGAAAGAAAATTTGAGCTATTTGTTCAACTGTAATTTGTTTTTTACAAGGCATTATTATGCACATCAATCTAAACCTATCCACAACTATGTAGAAATAATCATGACCTTTTATTGATAAAGGAAGACCTCCTAAAAAATCCATAGAAACACTCCCCCATGGATGTGAAGGCATTGGAAGTGGTGTGTACAATCCTAGTTTCCTATTATGAGGCTTACTGACTGCACACGATGAACAACCTCTGATAAAACATGACACACTTTCAAGCATACGAGGCCAGTAAAAATACCTCTGAATATTTTCCACTGTTTTACTTACACCGAAATGTCCAGCAATAAGAGAAGTGTGCACTTCCCTTGTGACAATTACTCTCTCTCCCTGTGGAACAATTTTTTTTTCCCAATGATACAACAAATTATCATGTACATGGTAGTATAATTCCTCAACTTGGTGGCCTTGACTCAAGTTTGAATATACCTCTTGAAAGTCAACATCATGTGCATATTGTTCAACATAACTTTCAGGCAAAACATAATTATTCTTGAGTAAAATGGATACATTAACAACCGGTCTAGAAAGCATATCAGCAACTCTGTTATAAATACCTTTCTTATACCTGATTACCAAGTGGAATTGTTGTAAAAATCCCATCCAATGAAAGTGCCTTGATTGCTGCAATTTTGTTTGAGATTGCAGATATTGCAAAGGTTGATGATCGGTGTGAATAATGGTTTCTTTACCCATCAAGTAATGCTTCCATTTCTTCACACTTTGCACCAATGTGTAAAGCTCTTTATCATATGTAGGGTAGTTAATAAAAACACCATTAAAATCTCAGAATGAAATGAAATGGGATTACCATGCTGTAAAAGAACTGCACCCATGGCGTAGTCACTTGCATCTGTTTGTATTTCAAATGGTTGTTTCAAATTTGGCAATGCTAAAACTGGGGCTGAACTAATCTTTTGTTTTAAAGCATCAAATGCTTTTTGTTGTTTGCCTCCCCACTGGAAGACAACCTTCACACTGGTCAAAGCATGTAGTAGAGCTACTATGGAAGAAAAATTGGCAATGAACTTCCTCCAGTACTGCGCTACTCCTAGAAAACTCCTTACTTCTGTGATTGATTTGGGTATTGGAAATTCACAATGACAGAAACTTTAGAGGGTTCAATATTCAGCTCACCTCCTCCAACTATGTGGCCCAAATATACTAAGGAATTTTTCCTGAATTCACATTTAGACATCTTCAAAAATAACTGTTCTTTTCTCAAGACATCCAACACTTTCCTCACATGCTTGACATGCTCTTCTCGTGATTTGCTGAATATCAAAATATCATTTAAATAGACAATTACAAGGTCATCAAGAAAGGATCTTAAAACATCATTCACCACTCTCATGAATGTAGGTGGAGCGTTGCAAAGACCGAAAGGCATAACCAGCCACTCAAACAATCCCTGTTTTATTTTATAAGCAGTCTTCCAAATATCCTCCTCAACTATTCTAACTTGATGATATCCACTTCTCAAGTCTAATTTAGTGAGACATCTTGCATTCTTCAACTGATCTAGCAAATCATCTATTTTGGGTAGTGAGTATCGATTCTTTATGGAAATTTTATTCAAAGCTCGATAATCTACACACATGTGCCAGGTTCCATCTTTCTTGGGCAACAAAACAATTAGTGAACCACATGGCGAAGTAGAGGGACAAATGACACCTTTATCTAACAATTCCTGGACTTCTTTCCTAATTTCTAAAATTTCCAGAATTGACATTCGATACATACTGATGTTTGGGAGTGGACAGTCTTGTTGTAGCTGAATTTAATGTTGAATTCCCATTTTTGGTGGAAATCCCTTTGGTTCTTGAAACATGTCTCCATATTGATTGACCACATCAACCAATTCAACTTTCAGCTTCACGTCACAGCCTGCAAAGGATTCATGCTCCATGTCATTCTTCTGCTTGATCATAAGGAGCACGAGACTCTTACTGGAATTGACCAGTCATTTCATTTTCCCTGCGCTTGCCAAAGACAGATTAAGCTTCCTACGATGGGCTCTCATAATATACTCCACTCCGTCTTTGAACAAATGATATTTGTTCTCAAATCTATGGAAAACGACTTTCCTGTCATACAAATATGGGCTTCCCAACACAATTCCAGAAATATCCAGTGGCACTACATCTAATTCGACTTCATCAACGAAATTGGTAGTAATAGAAAACTTGTAAACAAATTTCCTTGTGACTTCAAGATTTACATCCTTGGTTGTCCAACCCAACGGATACGGTTTATGATGGGGTACAGTTTCTAGATTTAATTTCTTGACCAAATCTGTAGAAATTAAATTTTCCTGAGATCCACTGTCAAACAACGAATCAATCTTGGTGTGTTTTGAAATAACTTGGATATGGAACAACTCAATTCTATTTTCCTCATTTGAAGCATTATTGGAGTTATTTGCTGCGTTGGTACTTTTTACAACTTCCTCTTTACTTGCTTTTGACACGGCTTTTCCCTTAGCGACTGTGGCTGCAATCTTTGATTCATCACCTGAATGTTTTCTTGTATTATTAGATTTATTTGGTCTTAATTCAAGATGAAGCTTTTAGTGATGCACTTCATCATGACCCTCTTTGTAACAATTCTTGCACATGAGTTTCTCCCCTTCTTTCTTAACAAAAGCATTTTTCTTCTATTTTCCTTTGAAATTCTTTCCTTTTGCACCACTCTAGAATGACTTCTTCTTACCTTATTCTTTTACGTTTTTCCCTCTTGCTTCGAGGTCTGTAGCTTGAAATCAAACCTCATTAAGATTCATGGGATTAAACATAAGAATGGTATGTCGAAGATAGCTATGAAAACCTCCTATATATTTCAACAAAGTATCTTGTGACTATAAGTATACTCCTAGCATAAGAGCTCTTCTCCTAAACTCTTGCACGTTTTGACCTTTTAACTGTCTAAAATTTTTCCAATTCATGATAAATTTTTTCACATGGGCTAAAGGGTACAATTATCTTTTTATAGCAGCAATGAAATCGGACCAAGTAATAGAGATATTACCATGTTTTTTGATCTCATCTTGAGTCCTTGATTCCCACCATACAAGTGCTGCACCCTCCATTCTCAATGAAGTCAACTAAATTTTGATATCATCCTTTTGAAGGTTCTAAATTCTACAATACACCTCCAACCAAAAAATCCATTTCTCCAACTTTTATGCATTAACTTCTCCATTGTACATAGGCAACTCGAATTTAACATCAAGCTTTAGAAAAGGTGATTTACCAGTTCCTTTTGCAGAATGATGATGAGTATGAGTAAGGGTTGCATTAGTGGAAGAGTTTGAAGATGCTTGTGAAGTAGAAGATGAATAAGATGGTCGAGAGGGTGGAGGCTTGTCTCCATTCCCATTACCTCCTCCTGAAGAGCCTTCTACATTGGGAGGTTTGGAGCTTTCTCCTTGCAACCTGCTATTCCTCTCTTCATAGAGGTCCTTCACCATATCTGTCATATCAAAGAAAGCCTTTCTAAAGGACTTCTCATCTTCTATCATGATAGGTTCTCCTTCATGAGACATGGTCTCTAGAGTCTCAACTACAACTTCTGCAACTTGAGGATCTATTGTTGTAGAAGACTTTGGAAACCTTGCTCTTCTTCCACTTGATCCAATTTCAGGGCTTTCAACCAACTTTCCTTCACCTCTTTTGAGTTTTAACCTTGTAAGCATGACATAAAATTGCAAACAATTAAATCCTTCTTTCATAAAGCAAATCTAGTAAGAAAAACCAGTGCTCTGATACCAACTTGATTTGAAATGGAGCAGATTAGTAATGCTGTGCTAATTCCCCATTCAGAATAAAACCCAAGATGCATATCATTTGCTTGTCAAGTTCTTAAGGATTAAATATTTTTTCTTAATTAATTGATTCCCATGAGAGTTTCTTATGTAAATGTTAGAAAAAATTTAACATAAAACATATGCTGAACAACAGAAAAATAACAACAAAGAACATCAAAATACAACACACAACAAGCACATGATAAATCAGTTCACCCCTCCTAGGCTACGTCTCCTTGGTCCAACTTCTAATGGCTTGGGCCTCTCTATAATGCTCAAATTACATCAAAAGTGTGTTTACAATTCTCATATGCCTCTGAAACCTGTCTCCATGAGTTCAGAATACTAAAAAATGGCTATCTAGTCTCTTTTTTCATCCAATTTGGATAAGAACTGAAGAAGTTAAGACTTCTCCTAGTTCTCCCACTATTTTTTCCACAAATTGCTCCAAAACCAATATAATCCCACAAATTTGATCCAAAATCTGCTAAGTGAGCGAGAATTTAGCCACACCACGGGCCATAACCTGTCAGCCATATCGCAAATCACAATCGGTGGAGTCTCGTAGTATTATGGACTGTGAACTAGGCGGGTGATATGCGATTGTGATATGGTGGACTTGCCGGGAGTATTAAACTTAACATATACATTATTGCATCTAGAAACCCAATCGCAAATCACAATCGACACTTTCCATCGGCGGATACCAAAACCCATACCACTACGGACCCACTGTGATTATCAAACCTAGTCCATAAAATATCGAGTCTGGAGCCCCATCGCAAATTGCAATCAACGTTTTCCCTTGGCAGATATTAAAGTCCATACAACTGCAATATTAGCAGACTCGCCAGGCTATGAAATATAGTGTATAACATATCGCGTTTGGAGACATTTCACAATCAGCGGAGACCGGGGTTAACATAAATATCAACGGGGTTTTGGTGCGATATGTCATTGCGATTATCGCAAATCGCAACCCAACCTACGGGGGGCTGATTCTTAACCTGCGTCCTATGTTTTCCCCTAATATGTGACATGCAGGACCTAGTGGAAACCTTCCACTTGGCGCTTCCCCATTCGCTGGGACCTTTGCCATGTCATCCAATCCTGCCACGTTTCCAAGTCAAACATGAAATTTGACTTTCCCTAACTTATGCATATGAGCTCGGATTTGAGTGTTGTTCACACTGTTGGATTCAGAATGACGAGCTCTTTGATATGAAGCTGAGTTTGACAAAATTTTGAGCATAAACTTGAGCATGTGATGAAGGAGCCAAGGTGAAAAGTCATTTGCATGAACAATGAGGGTGTATATATAACATATGGGGTGATCATTCACCTCCCTTGTGACTCTTGGACTACCCTCATGATTTTTAAACTTCTCTATGACCTTTTTACTTCCTACATGACCTTTTACATTACATGGATGACTCTTGTACTTCCAGTTTACGTTACATTTCTCCCATATAGAATTTACGTAATCCACCAAATGATGTGGCACATCATGAATCATGACACGACATGACATGACACTGTTGACATGGACTTTGTGATGACATGGAAATGTCAAGTCAATATTTGTTGTTAGTTTCTTTGTCTTCTTGAAAGATGGTGTAGGTTTTTCTTCTTCCTCCTCCTCATGACTTGAATATAAGGAGTCTTCAATGTGATCTTGATCTTCTATCTTTTGTTGTAAGATTGTGTTTCTTCATCTTCTTGCTTGATGATCATTTGGTTTCTTCAGCTCCATAGGTGTCTTATAGCATGGTATCCTTCTCCATCTCCTCTGTCATCATCTTGTCTTAGCATGAAAGAATAGCTACGACTACAAGCCACGCATGACAAGGCGACATCAGTCCGATAAACCCCTAACCTAACATGTTTCATGAAATCACTTGGTAGGGATGGAAGTGGTGATTGGTTGAGTGACTGAATCAGGGATTACATAGTTCTAGAGGTCAAGGTCTGGGCCTGAGGCTTGAGACTACACAATGTTTATTTTTGGAGGCTAGGATCAAGGGATTGCGTAGTTGAGGGGCTCAAGGTCTCAAGGTCAGGGCTTGAGGCTTGGGGTTGCCCAATGCGCAGTTATGGAAAGATAGACTTAAGGAACTGCATAATTTAGGGATTCACGAATTTAAGGTCCTGGAATGAGCCTCGATACTATGCAATGCGTAGTTCAAGTTGGGTTAGGCTCATAATTTTCATAGTTTTGCAAATCAAGGAGGCAGGCTGAGGGCTTGAGCACTGAGTTTTCCCACTTCGTAGTTCTAGAAGAACAGGCTGGGAGATTGCGTAGTTTAGGGGTTCAAGGGCTCAAGATTGAGGATTGAAGTTGTCTAATGAGCTATTTTGGAGGGAGGACAATCTAATGGATTATGCAATTGTGAAGCTCAAGGTGTTAGGTTAGAAGCTTAAGGCTTGAAACTACATAGTGTGCTGTTAAGGCTGACTAGGAGGCATAAATTGCATAGTTATGGAGTTCAAGGGTCAAAGTTGGGAAATTTTTTTTTCTAAGAGGTGAGGTCAATGATTTAGGGTTAATAGTGCGCAATGCACAGTTCAGGAAGGATGAGTGAGGTCAAGTTTCCAGGGAGTGAAATTTTCCGGATGAGGCTACATGTGGAATCAGTGAGATCAAAGTGAACAAGGAAAAACGTTGAGCATAATCAAACACTTAGAACCATTGAAGACACAATATTGATCACTTGTAATACATGAAAAACATACTTCCCTCAAAGCAACAACATTGCGACAACTTTCCCCAAGTGAGACACTAAAGGTACACTTTGCGACGAAAGTGACAACACTTTTGCGATAGTGCATAAAACTTTGGGAATAAGTATAAAAAATGCCTACATGACTGGAGAGACTCTGATCCTGGTGGATATTGATGGCCACCACCTATTCCACTTAGACCCCCAACACTGTCTCTTTCAGTTTTTCGGGTCCTAAACTTCCAAAGTTGTTTTGAGGCCCTAAATGATGTTTTTAGGGAAAATGGAGAGACTAAAAACATCTCAAACTAGCTTGATAGTTTGTTCTTAGCATCCTCTTTGAGATCGTATGTCAAAGTTATGACCCCGAGAAGTTGATGTACCAATTTACCCAAATGGGGCCCACGGTTTTGGCGCTTCATCTCCTAGGATTAGGTTTTTGTATGTTTAGGGTTTTCCATTGTTTTTCAATAATAAATAGGCCTTTGAGCTTCATTGTAACATAGTTTAAAGACATGTAGCCACCACATCTCTTCTCAAAGATAAGCTACCATCGCCTGAGCTAGCTTATTTCCATTCTGTTTGTAAGCATATTTCAATATTTTGATATTAATGAAAAGAAGTGTTATTTATGCTGCATTTCTGTATTTATGGTTATATGTGTAATTTGTTGCATGCCTGTTTAAGTTCAGATCAGACTCATCAACACCAAAGTTACCCTTTAAAACAAGCTAAAACTCCACTTTACATGATAAGTGACACTTCCCATGCCAAAAGACGACATTTGTTATATGGAGAAAAAAATTACAGATGACACTTGCGATATGCCAATGACAATGAAAGCGGCACATGCCAGAGTGAAGATGACATGAAAACGAAACTAATTAAAGAGAAAGAAAGTAAACGAGACAACCAAAAACATGAAAATGACGTTCGTGAAAGCGAAGGTGAGCAAAAGCAACAATTTGAAAAACTCATTGAAATAGAATTACAAACAAAACCAAAAGCGAGAAACTGTCAATGATAATGCACACCGACTGTCGACAAGAATTGAAAATTGCACAGAAACTGTCTTGGTGGACTGTGTTAGGCATGTTCAAGCTTTGGTGAAGGAATGTGCTCATGAATTCATTATGGTTTGAACATGTGTGAGCAGGTGACTTCAACACTTACAATCCAAGAAGGGAGCTCAAAGACTTAACATAATATCAACCAACCAAGAAGTGACTACGGAATGACTAATTGCAAGATCCATAGTAGGCTCCAAAATTCAAGTATAGGAAAAATTTTGGAGGGTGTTTGTCGCAACAACAATAGGAAGTTAATCTAGTTATCTTATTGATGGGATGATTTGATCTTTGGTTTTATGTTTTTTTAATTTTGAAAGTGTACTCAAGGATTCATATGAACGATTCTTGGTTCCATTGTTTTGGGTACTCACTGGCACACTTTTCCATAATGGCAAAGTGTTGGAATATTATTGCACTGGAGATATGCATGCATGCTGCATACAAATGGAATGGATGTGGACTGCATTCTCTTTGGTATCTTTGGTATAAATTCTTGGATGGCTTAGTGCGTTTGGCTTTTGGGTTGAATGGTGCTATCCTTATCAATGAACTTCTGTGTTTTTTTGATGATATCTTTCCTTCATATGCTAGTAATGCACTTGGTTGCTAGGGTGTTTTCTCTTTGGTGTAATTTCATGAGTTCTAGAGATAGATATTTTTTTCTTATGTTTAGGATCAAGTAGGGATATATCTTCTTTGTTATTATTATGGTGAATGAAATTGTCTGTAGCTGGATGTCTGATGGCTATTATGCCCAAATACTTATGTAAATCTCTATTTTTAGAATGAAACCTTATTCACAACAAAAAAATATTGCATTAAAATAATTGAACCAATAAGATATTAGTATAGGAAAAATGTGTAGGCATTAGAAGTTAGATGTAAACACTTTTTAAATTATTTTTTTTGTAATTTTATTTTTATTAATAAAATTATGAACAATTTTTTAGATAAAATAAAATCATAATATACCTATGACATTAAACTATATGACATATAAATGTTTGCCTGGGGTAGCTCAAGTGACAATGGTCGTTGAATGAAGTCTCACCGAACCAGAGATCTTGGGTTCAAATCTTTTGCTACCCTCCCCCCTAGCGGGGTGAATATGGACATGTAAAATTCGAAAATCGAAGAGTCCTACAAAGCTCACAAAAAAAATAATTAATAATAAATTAAAATCCATTTTACCATATAAATTAAAATAGTGATCTTGTTTAAATTTAATTAATAAGCACATACAAACTTAATACTTGCAATAAACTTACAATATAATAAGATTTTTAAGCATGGATATTCACCACCACTTTACCATGGATATTATTAATTTGTAAATATGATTTTTTACAATACCATGGCTTATCAATATCACATGCCCAGAAAGCATAACATTTCAAAATCAAAATATTTTATTTTAATTTTAATTTCATAACATTTTTAAAATTAAATATAAAAGAAAGGTATGGGGGAGGTGTTGTAATGGTGTAAATATTGATAAACATTTACATGTGGACCCAATTAAAAATAATGAAAGGTTAAAAGTATACAATCGAGTATGGGTGAAATGTTATAAACATTTAATGTTGTCTAAATTAATAATAACAAAAGAAAATCATAATATCACATTAAAATATATAACATATATAAGTTATAAATTAAGATCCATTTTATCATATAAATTAATAATGAGAAGAAAATGTTTTGGAGAAATTGAGTAAACAATTGTTGAAACATCCCACATTGGTTGTTAACCCTTCACCCATCATCAGACACATGAAGCAAGCAACATAATCATCATGGACATGAAGCAAGAAACATTTAACCATATTTTAGTAAACCATGATTATGTAACCATATTTAAGTTTATTTAATAAGCACATAAAAACTTAATACTTACAGTAAACATACAATATAAGAAGATTCTTAATCATGAATATTCACCTCCATTTTCCAACGGATATTATTAAATTGTAAAGAAACTTTGTTACAATACCATGGCATATCAATACCACATGCCCAAATACCATAACTCATTCCAAAATCAAAATATTTTATAAATATGTTATTTTTAATTTAATTTGATAACATTTTTAAAACTAAATCTAAAAGCAAAAAAGCATGGGGGAGATATTGTAGTGGTGTAAATATTTCTAAACATTTACATGTGAGCTTAATTAAAAAATAATAAAAGATTAAAGGTAATCACTTTGAGAGGCCTTCTTAGGTCCATTATGGTAGAGATGTTGTATTGTCATGTAAGCATTTTGACTTGGTCAAAATAAAAATAAATAAATAAATAAAATTAAAAATTTTAATTTTCAATAAAACATTTTGACTTGGTCAAAACACATAAAAATAGTAATTAAAATAAAATAAAATAAAAAACATAAAATTAATAATTATATTTATGTTTGTAATTATTATTCAAATTCAAGGTTATGTGATCCATATTTTGATTATTTGAAAATATTTTCGAAAGAAATCACATTGGTAGATTTAGGTCACCAACAAGTGTGGTTCATCATCAGGACCTAGAGGCTCATTCTATAATTATTATTTATAATTGAGCCTAGAGGCTCATTATGTGTTATTTAGATCATTATTTATTTATTTTTATTTTAAATGAGCATGTGTCAACTCTACAGACAAAATTACACATGTTCCTCATACTTGGTTGTAGAATGAGCCTCTCAGCTCAATAAATTATAAATTATGCCCTAAATAGAAAAATAGAGTTGTCTATGATGCTACTTTTTGGAGATTCCGGTGACCGAATCCGGGGAAGAAATTGAGGTTAAATCTTGATTTGTTGCAGTTAAAATGGTTTTTTAACTGCATATTTGGATTCAGCACCCTGAAAAACCCCGGGACCCTTTGATTGTGCAGAAACTAGCTATCAAACTTGCGATTCCAATAAATTGCTGCCGGATTTTGACTGGAAAAACCCACCGAAAAGGCTTCCAAAAAGTCTCATTATAGACAACTGCTAGAAAAATAATGTCGCCTATAATAAAAAAATGAATATGATCTAAAGTAATTAGAAAAATAAAAAATAAAAAAAATTGAATAAAATGTTTAAACGTTATACTTTTAAAAAATATTTTAGCAAAAGATTTAAATAAATTATTTGAAGATCTATGTTAACTAATTTATATATATATATATATATATATATATATATATATATATATATATAAATTTGTTAAAATAAAATATTTTAATATTGTATATAAAAAATATTCAATATGAGCTGTCAATAAAATATTTTAATACGAATTAATATTGACATATACTTAAATGTATTAATAATAAAAACCATTTTAATTTGTGTTATAATATGTGTCAATGTACATGTTAGATAAATATTTAAATGTCAATTATCTATATATTATATAGCATTTAGAAATACAATTTAAACACTGAAAAATTACACATTGTATTTTGCATTCTAAAAAAATTTACACTTTCAAAAATTTAATCTCTACACAAATATTAGATTGGTACTCATGGATCTATGCTAGTTAATAATACAATCACTATGATCTACTTAAAAAGATCAAATCTTTTCGTATGAAAACTAAGATTTGATCCTATACTTGTTAGATCTAGGTTGGTTTTGGTTTATGTTTAAAGATCATTTTCGAGTTCAAAGTTCATGGCAACTTTCCACAACTTTAATAAACTCTCCTTTTAGTTGACACCGTTGGGAATACCTTTCTCCACTCCCGTGTTTAACCAGATGGTAAAGACTCGAGCTTAAGAAGGTCCGTAACCAACCATGGACTAACCATATGGTAAATACTCGAGCTTAAGAAGGTCCAGGTATGTAACCAACGATGGACTTTGTTAACATTATGGCTGGCTCTTTAATAACTTGAGATAAGGATGACCCTTTTTTAGAACTAACACTAAGTTAGCAGACATGGCACACTTTCTATGAGCCTTACCATCTTCATCTTGATCGTGTTGTTATTCAAGTCGTGGAGCCTTTGTTGGTGCTTTGTTTTTCTGTTAGGTGGCTCTTATTTGCATGCACAATGGCTTCTCTACAAAATCCACCTTTGATGACTGGTTACTTCATCCTTTGCCATTCTGATTTAAACGTTCTAATTGTACAAGTGAATAAACTTCGCCGAAGCCCCTGATGGACCAAAATCATAAAGAAACTCAACCATTTCCATTCTTTTCAATGTTTTAGCATGTCGATCGCTGCTGGGACTCACCATTTCCGTCACAGTTTGAATAGCAACCCTTATGTCGATCGCTGCTTAGACCCACCATCCTTATGTCGATCGCTGCTTACCCCCACCATTTCCGTCATGGTATGAATAGACGGACGTTGGTGTTATTACAGAATTGTTTATTGCCGAATTTTTTTTCACAACGGATAACTTATTGTGTAGTTGGTAGAATGTCACGTTTAATATTTGTCATTTAATGCAGAGTTATATCCCCGGAATTTGGACTATCCGTCGGTCTTGTCGGACACACAAATCCAGGCTGGAGTGTGCACTAATAATTTAATAGGGAGTTGTCTATAATATAATACGATTTTTTGGAGATTCCGGCAGAAGAAATTGAGGTTAAATCTTGATTTGTTGCAGTTAAAATGGTTTTTTAACTGCATATTTGGGTTAAGCACCCTAAAAAACCCCTGGAACGCTTTGATTGTGTAGAAACTAGCTATCAAACTTGCGATTCCAATAAATTGTTGCCGGATTTTGACCGGAAAAACCCACCGGAAAGGCTTCCAAAAAGTAGCATTATAGACAACTGCATTTAATAGAGTAGAAACTTTCTTAATAAGTGTAGTTTAATGAGGCGGAGGAATTGTCATGAAAGTTATGGAAATTCAGATCATATTTAGAGAAAATCCAGCAAGGATTTTTGTAAATCCAAGTTATAGTTGTTTCAAAATTTTAGGTGTCTTAGACGTTTTTGATGGTGCTGAATCTATTTCCACCATAAAAAACATGATTCAAACACTGTTTCTACAAGATTTGTTGAAATTTTTTTGCCCGGATTTTGACCACTTTTGGCCATCCAGCAATTCCTTAGCCTCGTTAGACGACTCCTTTTTAATGTGGAAACATTTTTCCGTGTAAAAACATGGTTTAAGTTGCTATAAAATATTATGTTGTATGAGTTTATAGAACGTTGGAAGTGGAAACATTTTTACTGTGTAAAAACATGGTTTAAGTTGCTATAAAATATTATGTTGTATGAGTTTATGGAACGTTGGAAATTTGGTTACGGGTGCCCGGAACGGTTAGAGGTTTCCCCAAAATATACATGAAACAGCTAATCGAGAACAATGATATTATATAGTAAAAAAATTAAAAAAATAAAAATAAAATATTTTTTTTAATTTTATAATTTATATAATAATCAAAATTAATATTGAATCAAAATATTCAAATATTAAAATCAATTTAAATATATAAATAATAAATATATAATCTCTCTTATATATACATATATTTTTTGGGAATTGTTAAGTTCATTATGAGACATGACGACCCTTTGAAACAATCTGGCTTAAAAATACAAAGGAATGGTTTTACATATGTTTTTTAGTTATTCTTAAGAGAAAAAATAAGCAACTCTAATGTTTAAACATTCACTGCCACATACAATATGCACACACAATCTTTTGCGATATATATACATAAACAACAAAAGAAATAGTCATTAGCATGACATCCCAGACATTCCAGATATCACCCTTACATCCCACACGCTTCCTTAATCCATCAAGAGATTCTGTCTTTGGCCTTTCTTCGTGAAAAGGTTTCAATAAGGCTCATGTTTTGTGGGTAGTTCAGAATATTTCTCTATAGACTTTGTATTCCCTAACCCCAGAAAACACTGAAACTCCAAAAAGATAGTTTTCAAAGCTCCCAGGAGCGCGGGAACCATTGGAACAGGTTTCCCAACTATTGAGAATGGCTCAGTGTAACAAAAATAAAATAAGAATCTCAATGTGAGCTATATGAAACTCTCCACTTAGACAAAATATATTAAAAATGTATATACAATTCTTTTGTTTGTTTTGGATCCAACGTTTTATATATATATATATATAAGCGAGTGAGTATGAAATGAATATGTGATTAAAGTGAATAAAATTCATGCCATATATATAAAATTGATTGACTTGATATTTTTTTATATTAATATAAATTAAAATAATTAGTTGTTATTAAATATAAAAAAATGAATATTTATTTTAATATTTGAATTTTAGATTTTTTTAATAACATATAATTAGTTATTTTTTATAATTATTTTTACTAAAAAAAGTTATTATTTGAAAAAATTATAATTCAATAGAATTTATTTTATAAAGATTATTTTGGACTTTAAATATTTTTATTATAATCATTGGTTTATTTAAAAAAATTGGAAAATTGTTAAAAAAAAAACCTATAAATATTATGTAATTATTTCTAATTTTAATTTCGTGAAAGTTTTGGATTTAAAAATTAGTTAAATTTGCTGTAAATTAATGATAATTATTATTAAATTAATAATTTAGAGATAATTAATAGTAATATGAAATTTTAGAAAAAAATAGATTAATTATTCAAGTTTTGAATTATTATATATAAAAATAAAAATGTATGGTATTATTATAATAATATTAAGAGGAGTGAAATGATAATTTCGACATATAATGATGACAACTATGATGATTAATATCCACTAAGGTTTATATGGTCTATCAGATATTAAGAAGATAATAGATTAAATAGGATTCTTTAACATTTTATTTATATGCTCAAAAAGAAGTGAGAGAAGGGTTCTCAAATCACCGTAGTTTTGATGAGTTAAAATGTTAAGAAGGTTGTCAAAGGACAATAGCTCTAGTAGTAGCTAACAGGTTTAATTCACCCTCCACCTAGGTTCTATTATTTGAAGACATGTTAGACTGTGTTCAAGGGGATTGAATGTGAGTATAAGGTGGATGATATAAGAGAAAGTGAAACTGAGTATAAGATGGATAATTTAATAGAAAGTGCTTTAATGTGATTACAAGATTCAGTCCTCCCAAATTTGGTGGAAAACTCTTTCATGTGAGTATAAGATGGACAATTTAAGAGAAAGTGGTTTTTATTTTCAACCCTTCTAGGATTGGTGACAAACTCTTTCATCCCAAGGTGTTTTTATATTTCACCAATGTCTGCACAAGTTTTTCAACCCTCCTAGGATTAGTGACAAACTCTCACCCATGCCTGCACAAGTTTTTCAGCCCTCACCAATGCCTAGTTTCATGATAAACTTCATGAGAATTAGTTATAATCTTGGAAATGTTCATTTTCATCTTAACACTAGTCAAGACAGAGAGATAATTTTGGTTTTCTGGGGTTGATCACCTCCTTATAATATTGCACTTTCCTTTTTACCTCCAACTCTTTATTGTCCCACAATTTCTCTTTAAATTTGGAAGCAATACTATTTTTAATATTATCTGAATTCTGCAAGATGATCTCCTCTTTATTCCCCAATGCTCTAGCCAAGACCAGGCACCCTTATGCCACCCTCACTTCAATCAAAGGTGGAGGTTTTAGCTAAAGTTAGAAGCAGGTTTTAGCTAAAGTTAGAAGCAATTTCAGGAAACCTCTTTGCATCCATATTGTATAACTTCAAGAGGGATCAAATCTCTTTTCACTCTAAAAGAGGTTTGCATATTAAGATATTTGATCACTCTCAGAGTTTGGTAGATCCAGAGTTAAGATGGATCTAGGTTGGTTTAATTTCCCCCTTTAAATAGGCTATATTCTACATGAATACCATGGATTCTCAATACCATGGGCCTTTTTTATTTTTATTATTTTATTTTAACTTGGTTAAAATGTTTACATTACATTAATATTTTAATTTTTTTTAATTTTTTTTTAATGTGATTTGACTTAGTCAAAATGTTAGGTTAAAACATCTCTACCATAGTGGGTTGAGAGCCTCCGTGCAATAAAATAAAATAAAAATATTTTAATTTTGAAATGAGTTATGGTTTTTGGGCAAGTGGTATTGATAAGTCATGGTATTGTAACAAAGCCTATTTACAAGTTAATTATATCCATGGTAAAATGGGGATGAATATCTATGGTTAAGAATCTTGTTATATTGTATATTTATTGAAAGTATTAGGATATAATTTAAAATTTGTTATAAAATTAAATTAAAATAAAACATTTAGAATTTTGGTTTTTCTTTTTAAATGAGTTATTGTTTTTGGATATGTGGTATTGATAAGCCATGGTATCCGTCTATGGTATTGTAAAAAAACCTATTTTGAAGTTATTAATATCCATGGTAAAATGGGTGTGAATATTCATGGTTAAGAATCTTGTTATATTGTAAATATTAATTTTTTATGGGCTTATTAATTAAATTTAAATATAGTTACCAAATCATTATTTTAATTTATATGGAAAAATAGATGTTAATTTATAAGTACTATTTATATGTGTTATATATTTTAATGTGATTTTATTTATAAGTATAGAGTAGATGTGTAGGTGTAATGTAACAATTTTAAATGTCACATAAAAAATTAAAAATAATAAACAAAATGTTAAAAGTAAACATTTAAATGTTGGCTCAATTAATAATAAAAAATTAAAGTAATAAACATAATAAAATTCAATTTTTTATATTTTATTTTGTTATTAACCAGTGAATATGCTTTGTTACAATACCATGGGCCAATACCATGGCTTATTATAACCACATGCCCAAAAACTATAAATTATTTCACAATTAAATATTTTATAACAATATGACAATATTTTTTAACTATAGATATTCACCTCACTTTGCCATTAATATTATGAACATGTGAATATGATTGGTTGCAATACCATTGGCCAATGCCATGGTTTATTGCACTGAGTGCTCTACAACCCAATGTGGGGGTAGATCTCACATAAACGTGTAAAGGTAAATGCAAATGTAAATGTAAACATTTAACATGTAATGTTTAACATTTAATATTTTTAATCTAATGTCGCCTCTATTTAGAAATCAATCTAATTATTATTATTATCAATTTAATTATAAATTTAAAATATAAAGAAGTTTATGAACACTAGAAGAATAGGTATGGTAAATAAATAAAAATATAAATAAATTGGAGGTATGATAAATAAATAAAACCTCTTTTTATACTTACTCCAAAGGCATGATAAATGTATAAAAATATAAATAAACTACAACTATGGTAAATAAATAAAACCTCTTTTTATATTTAGTCCATAAACCTCTTTATATTTAAAGAAGACTCAAAAAGAGGTTTTATTTAGGTGAAGCCTATGGGCCAAATACCATTTTAATACCATGGGCTAAATACCATGGGCCAAATACCATATTTATAAAAGAGGTATAGTAAATTAATAAAAATATAAATAAACTAGAGGTATGGTAAATAAATAAAACATTTTTTTATATTTACTCCATAATTCACTTTATATTTACGAACACTCAAAAATGAGGTTTTATTTAGGTGAAGCCTATGGGCCAAATTATTATTAATACCATGCAAAAAAGCATTATTAACCTTAATATTAATATTAATAAAAGTAAATATGGCACATGGTATTGACCCATGGTATTGAGAACCAATGGTATTGACCCATGGTATTCATGTCGAATGTAGTCTATTTAAAGAGGAGAATTAAACCAACATAGATCCATCTTTACTTTGGATCTACCTAGCGCGAAGAGGGATCAAATATCCTGATATGCAAATTAGTATAGAGTGAAAAAAGGTTTGATCCCTTTGGGTGCTTGGTAGATCTAGAGTAAAGAGGGATCAAATACGTACAGTGATGTGTGGTTTGACGGTAAGTCACATGGACCTACTGTAGTGGTGCTTGGTAGATCCAAAGTGAAGATGGATCTATGCTGGTCAATACTACATTCCCAAAAATCATAACTTATTTCACAATCAAAATATTTTATCAATACCACATGCCCAAAAATCATAACTTATTTCACAATCAAAATATTTTATCAATATTTTATTTTTTATTATTTTATAAATTTTTTTTAATTAAATCTAAAAGGAAAAAGGTTATAACTACTTTTGAGATATATCTAATACCACATGCCCAAAAATCATAACTTATTTCACAATCAAAATATTTTATCAATATTTTATTTTTTATTATTTTATAATTTTTTTTAATTAAATCTAAAAGGAAAAAGGTTATAATTACTTTTGAGATATATCTAAACCTTGATGGATCTATACTGGTCAATACTACATTCCCAAAAATCATAACTTATTTCACAATCAAAATATTTTAGCAATACCACATGCCCAAAAATCATAATTTATTTCACAATCAAAATATTTTATCAATATTTTATTTTTTATTATTTTATAATTTTTTTTAATTAAATCTAAAAGGAAAAAGGTTATAATTACTTTTGAGATATATCTAAACCTTGATGGATCTATACTGGTCAATACTACATTCCCAAAAATCATAACTTATTTCACAATCAAAATATTTTATCAATACCACATGCCCAAAAATCATAACTTATTTCACAATCAAAATATTTTATCAATATTTTATTTTTTATTATTTTATAATTTTTTTAATTAAATCTAAAAGGAAAAAGGTTATAATTACTTTTGAGATATATCTAAACCTTCTATCCTAACGAATATTAAAAATATTCCATAGAAATTAAATCAAGGTTTCAATAAAATTAAAAATGAGAATACTTTTATATATAAAGATGTGAAATTTATATAATATAAAAAATATTATTAAGAACAAGCATAGATCCATCTTAACTAAGGATCTAAGAAATTAGAAAAAGCAAAGTGACTAACAATAATAGAGGAAAAATAATGCATGATTCTTAAGTTTTTCATTATTTTCTTTGACATGATCGACCCAAAATATATGTTTAATATTAACAACCAATTGATTTTTTTTTTTTTTAATTTAGATACTTTCTTAAACACAATACGATGGGATCAAATTTAAGAGAGAGAGAGAGAGAGTGAGAGAGAGAGTGACAAAGTTGGAGGGTGGAGAGAGAGAGCGAAAGAGAGAGAGAGAGAGAGAGAGAGAGAGAGAGAGAGAGAGAGAGGTGAGAGAGAGGGAAAGCGAGGAAGGAAGAGAGAGAGAGGAGGGGAGAGAGAGGAAGCAAGAGAGAGACGAGGGGAGAGAGAGAAGGAGAAGAGATAGAAGGAGACACATAGATGGAGGGGGGAGAGAGAAGGAGAGAGGGAGGGAGATAGTGAAAAAGTTGGAGGGAAGAGAGAGGGAGGGAGTGATGGGGGGAGAGAGGGAGGGAGTGATGGGGGGAGAGATAGAGGGAGGTGGGAGAGAAAGGGAGAGAGATAGGACTCAAGAGAGAGGAGAGAGAGGGAGAGAGAGGGAGTTGGAGGGGGAGAGAGAGGGAGGAAAGAAGAAAGGCATAGAGGGAGAAAGGTGGAGATAGAGGGAGTGACAAGGGAGAGATGGAGAGAGAGTGAGGAAGAGAGCGGGAAGAGAGGGAGGAGAGAGAGAGGGAGAGAAGGGGAAGAGAAAGAGAGGGAGAGGAAAAGGGAGAGAGAGAGAGAGAGAGAGAGAGAGAGAGAGAGAGAGATAGATATGGAGGGAGAGTGTGTATATTTGGGGGTTGAGATAGAGAGGGAATAAGAAAGAGACACATCGATACAAATATAGATATTATATAACCAAGACAGATCCATCCTATCCTTGGATCTATCAAGCACCAAGAGGGATCAAATATATAGATCCATCTTAATATTTCTTCAAGTTTTGCACTGAAAAAAGAGGTTTTCACCTCAAGATATTTGATCCCTTGCTTGATAGATCCAGGATTAACATATCTAGGGAAGGGGAAGAGAAAGAGAGGGAGAGGAAAACGGAGAGAGAGAGAGATAGATAGATATGGAGGGAGAGTGCGTATATTTGGGGGTTGAGATAGAGAGGGAATAAGAAAGAGACACATCGATACAAATATAGATATTATATAACCAAGGCAGATCCATCCTATCCTTGGATCTATCAAGCACCAAGAGGGATCAAATATCTAGATCCATCTTAATCTTTCTTCGAGTTTTGCACTGAAAAAAGAGGTTTTCACCTCAAGATATTTGATCCCTTGCTTGATAGATCCAAGATTAACATATCTAGGATGACTTATCTAAATAAATGTCCGTAATTTTATTAATAAAAATAAACTTACTATAAAAAATTGAATTTAGAAAATGTTTATGTCTAACATCTAACATTTAACTCCTACACATCTAGTGATTAAATAAAATATTGAAACAAAATTAAAAGAGGAAAGAAAATTACCTATAAGGTGAATTGGTATTTTTTTATTGATCTCTTGTGATACTTTTTCACTTGGTAATGTTCTTTTAAGATTTTCCATATTATAATTGATATGTTTTCATGATACATTTGGTAAGGTATAATTGGTAATTTTTTGTGTTTTATTTTTATTTTCATTTAACTAATAATATTTTTGTATGAGATTTATTTTATTTCTATTTTTATTTAATTGGTAATATCTTTATATGAGGTTTGTTAAGATAGTGCAATGGTTTAAAAACAACATTTTAAAGTTAGAGAATTGAACATTCCACAATTTGGAAGAATGATTAAAATGAATTCAAATATTCTATAACAAGTTCAAAAAAGTAAGACATGTAACAAGTTAATATGTAAGAAGTTAATGTTTTCATATGAAATTTTTGGAAAACACTTTTACATTTATTTTTAATATGATTTATATTTTTGAATAAATAGTAATTTTACTATTGTGGACTAATTTATGATGAGGATAATTTGGTTATTGATAAATGTGTATAAGTAAGTCGAAATTATATGACTTTATGAATATGAGTAACTTTATGTGAATATAAAGGTTTATTATTACACTTTATATATAATGAGGTTTATATAGTTAATTAAGAGAGGATAAAGAAATTTGGAACCTTATTTACTACTACAAGGGTAAGGGAATATAGATACAACCAATAAATAGTTGTAATATGTGGGAAAATAAATTTTAGTAATTATTTTATGTACTATTTGTCTTTTATACTTGTCCTCATAATGGAATCTTTTGATAGTGTTGATGAAAGTAACAACCTAGCGATCATGGAATAGTTTGAAAATGCAATTCTAGTTGATATGAATGATGGGTTCAAATATAAAATGGATTCAAGATGATTATTGAGCCTAACTCCTAATTAATGGTTAATGGATTTACTTGCTTTGAGGATGTTTCATTTTGAAGATGGGAAGAATGTCGATAAAAGCCTAACCATGGACATTAAGAAGAGAAAATCAAAGATAAAGTAACATACAATCACATAATATGTTAAACTGGCTGACGTAACAAGTGGTAGTAAAGAAGACACTAGTCGTTCATGCAACAAGATTGTCGTGGATATTCCATTGGAACAATTCATCATAATAGATTTGATAAAATATTGTTTTTACTGTGAATGTTAATTCCTTTTAGATCTCACATTCTTTATTTATTGTTTGTATGCTTAAATATAAATTAGCTGAAATGCAAGCAATGTAGATTGAAGAGACATACACGCACTAACCAAAATAGGCGCAATTTTTTCCTTAGGAAAGCCTTAGGGGAGAAACTGATCCAAAATGGATTCAGCATAGCCTCCAGATCTAAAGTATTTAAATACAGGTAAAATGGAAAAATGTTGAAGGGCTCGTGAATACAAATCCAGTGGTGCAAACCGCATGCAAATCCAAGTTCGGACAGGTAAATTAGAGCTAATCAAGGATTCAGGTCAAAGAGTCAAAGCCTATTTCAATAGGACATGTGGCAACCTAGGAAAGAGTCACAGGTACCTAATGATGTCAGCATAGAAGATGATGTGGCAATTGGAGATTGGTTCAGACCTCAAGCAATGAGGAACAACGGTCAAGAGCGGAGATCGTCCGATCAAAGGAGATCGACGCATATCGCGTCGAAACATGCAAGCAAGTTATCTGGGAAAACGGATGCGATAAAACTATGAAAAAGGAGCTAAACTCTTTGAGTTCCGACAGGAGGGCGGTAAATGGTTTATCATGTGCCCTCAAGGCAGGAAGCGGTTTTAGACTGGGAGCACATGATTCCACTCAGCACTCGACATGTAGCCTCCCGAAAACCACTTTATCACGTGCCTTTGGAGAAATAGCGAACGTGCTAGTTGGAGCGCGAAACTGCGTGACAGCTGTCGGATGGCAGAGGATAGATCAACGGTGCAGGTTGTCCGGATTAGTTGAAGAGCAAGACGTGACAACCATCAGATGGTTTTTTCTCAAGATCAGTGCTAGGGAAAGGCCGGATGGTCGGGGTCCACCCGCGCCTGCCAGTCCTTTCGTTTATAGCTTGTTTCTATTATAAACATATTTGTTCCATGTTTATTGCATAATTTGTAACTGTACATGTTATATAAACACTATAACACATAAAAGTTGACAGAGAGTGTTCAGAGTGTATTGTGAACTGTTCCAAGGGGTCTGGAGGTCAGGGTGACCAGTGCAATTGTGTGTATACTCATTTCGACTTGAAGTTTCGAGTGAAACATGGTGGTCAGTTCCATTTCTATGTTGAGACTCTGTTTTTGATCTCACACTTGTAACAAGCATTTGAAGGCATAATAAAGAGGTCAACACTGGAAGCTAGGACCAGGAGACATAGCCAGGAAGTCTAGTGAACTCCTTTATCAATTTTGCTTGTGTTGATGTGTCTGATTATGTTTTTAATAATTGTTTAAGTGTATGTGTTATTCACAATCTTATCGATCCATTGTACTAAGTAATATCGACAGCTCCACACATAAGTCTGTAATACCTTTATCAATTTTAGATCAAGAGGTATCAGAGCTTAAGGATTTTAAGGTTTGACAAGTTTATGTGGAGATTTGAATGCTGACTAGGTTAAGGCTCAGACAAGGTGAAGGAGAACTTGTTGAGGCAAATCCAGAGATTGGAAGGGTCTTTTCACAAAGAAGGATGGAAGATCAAACTCCACTTGGGTCAGAATCCCAGTTCTTGGATAGTTTCATGATGATATGTACCATGGTGGAAGAGATGTATAATGAGTTTTAAAAGCGTAAAGGTGGGAAAGGCACTTCATCACCTAGACCAGACAAAAAGAGCAGAGGAACCTTTTCTCTTTGTCCATCAAGAGAAAGAAGATAAGGAAGATAAAGGGAAAGGAGGAATGCAGCCTCCACCATCTCCTCCATCACCACCATCATCGTCATCATCATCATCTTCTCATAAAACTAGTTCTTCTAAGAAGAAGAAAAAGAAAAACTCTTTGATCAAATTAGATGTAAAATTTGATTTGCCAATTTATGATGGAGAAATTAATGCAAAAAGCTAGATAATTGGATAAGGAAAATTGATGTATATTGCAGGGTGCAGAAAGTTGATTTAGAAAGGAAGAAGATTTAGCTGGCTACCGTTTGACTTGGAGGAACCGCACTGGTGTGGTGGGAAGGCAAGACACAAGCAGATCTTCAAAAACACGGTAAAATCATTTCAACTTGGAATGAATTTGTTTCTGCCATTAAAAAGCAATTTTATCCTTTGGATTATATGCAGAAATCAATGATGAGTTGGTAGACATTACGTTAATTGAAGGGTCAAAGTGTACATAGTTATACTCAATAATTTTGTAAAAGAGCTTTAACATTAGGAATATCATTGGACTCACTGGAGACATTGTTAAAATATATAGGTGGTCTTCGTAGTTATTTGAAGCATACTATACTTATGTTTAATCCCACTAGCTTAGATGATGTGTCAGTCCAAGCTACTCATCTAGAGGGTAGAGGTAAAATTGTAAACCTAGATGCTGAGAAATCATCCAAATCTATTGAGAACAAGAATAAAGGAAAGAAGAAACTGAAATGGAAGGAGAGGAAAACAAACACTGTAAAGAAGGATAAACCTTCATGCACTCATTGAAAGAAGGAAGGACCTGATGAGGCACACTGCTGGTCTTTGCATCCAGAATTGAAGCCTAAGAAGTTCAGGGGTAAAGAGCGAAAGAATGCTGCTACTATTCAAAAGGACTTGGGATCAGACTCAGGTGATGAAACAACAGTTACAACCACAAAGATTCTGAAGCATCTACAAGTAATGAGATATTTCATATTAGAGTTATTTCCAAGCACACTAAAATTGATACTTTATTTGATAGTGGATCACAAGTAAATTTGATTTCTGAAACAATTGTAAAGAAGTTGGGTCTAGAAACAAAACCTCATAAGAAGCCATATCCATTAGGTTGGGTGTGTGATAAAACAAAGCTACAAGTTACGAGACAATGTAAACTTCAGCTTGTTATTGGGTCAAAATTTGTAGATGAGGTTGAGTTAGATATAGTCCCATTGGACATATGTGGAATTGTATTAGGAAGTCCATACTTGTACGATAGAAAGGATATCTTCTATCGAGCTGAAAATAAGTATCAACTCACAAATGATGGAATTGAGTATATTGTAAGAGCTCATAAAATTAAAGATAAATTCTCTCTCATAAACTCAGGACAGATGAAAAGAATTGTAAATTCAAGTAAGCAGTTTTTACTAATGATTGTAAAAGAAAAGGACCTTGATAAATCCGATGCATTCCAAGGTTGTAATCCTAAACAGAAAGAAGATTTAGTTAAATTTGTTTCTGATTATGATATTCTGTTTAAAGAGCATAAGGGGCTTCCACCCAAGCAAGAGATAGCACATGATATTTATTTGCAGCAAGATGCTCCACCACCTAACATTTGAATGTACAGGTTATCAGCTCTAGAGAATGCAGAGATAAAGAAGCATGTACAAGAGTTTCTCGATAAAGGGTTTATAAGACCAAGCACATCACTGTGCGGATCACCAATTGTATTGGTGCAAAAGAAAGACGGTTCGTGGAGAATGTGCATTTATTTTAGAGCACTAAATAAAATTAGGATAAAAAATTGTTATCCTCTTCCTCGTATTGATGATTTATTAGATCAATTGAAAGATGCAGTTTACTTTTCTAAATTAGACTTGCGAAGCGGCTACCATCAAATCAGAATTGAAAAATAGGATGCATGGAAAACTTCTTTCAAGACGAAGCAAGGACTCTATAAATGGTTGGTTATGCCTTTTGGCTTAACTAATGCTCCTGCTACATTTATGCGAGTCATGAATGATGTATTTAGACCATTTATTGATGATTTTATAATAGTCTATTTAGATGATATTCTTGTTTTTAGTAAGACACGGGATGAACATGTAAAGCATGTAAAGCAGGTTTTAGATGTTTTAAAAAGATAAAATCTCTATGTGAAACTGTCAAAATGTGAATTTGGCAAGAAATCTTTGAATTATTTGGGTTATATTGTAGGGGGTGGTGAATTGAAGATAGATCCCTCTAAGGTTTAAGTCATTGTGAAGTGGCCTAAACCCAAATCTGCTACAGAAGTTAGAAGCTTCTTAGGGGTAGTACAATATTGGAGGAAGTTTATTGCTAACTTTTCATTGATTGCAACTCCTTTACATGCTTTGACAAGTGTGAAACAGGTGTTTCAGTGGGGAGGCAAACAACAGAAAGCCTTCGACACCTTAAAAGAAAGGATCAGTACAATGCTAGTACTAGCACTTCCAGATCTTCAGCTTCCATTTGAGATCGAGACAGATGCAAGTGACTATGCCATGGGGGCAGTGTTTATGTAGAACAAGAAGCCTATATGCTTTCATTCTGAGACATTTACATCTGCAGTAGTTAACTATCCTACATATGATAAATAATTGTATGCATTAGTACAGAGTGTTAAAAAGTGGAAACATTATATAATGGGTAAAGAAACCATCATACACACAGATCATCAACCACTTAAATATTTACACACAAACTAAATTGCAACAATCAAGACATTACAGGTGGATGGGTTTTCTACACCAATTTCATCTTGTTATCAGATATAAGAAGGGCATACATAATGAGGTTGCAGACATGTTATCAAGACCAATCATAAATGCATCCACTATACTTAAGCATAATTCAGTACTTCATGAAAGTTACATTGAACAATATGCTCAAGATACAGATTTTAAGGATGTATATGCAACTTTAAGTCATGAAAAGCAGGTAGAAGAATTGGATTATTATATAAAGGACAAACTCTTATATCATTTGGGAAAGTTATGCATTCCACAAACTGAAAGAGTTATCATAATTCGAGAAACACATACTTCTCTCATATTAGGTCATTTTGGTGTAAGTAAAACAGTTGCACAATTGCAAAGGTTTTGTTATTGGCCACAAATGCATGAAACAATTTCTAGATATATCAAAGGATGTACTATGTGAGCTACAAGGAAGCCAAGTAATAGAAAATTAGGCTTGTATACTCCACTCCCAATTCCTTCTCGTCCTTGGTAAAGTGTTCCCATGGACTTTGTTGGGGGATTTCCAAAGTCTACAAAAGGTCATGATTATTTGTATGTATTTGTGGATAGGTTGAGTAAGATGTGTATTTTGATACCATGTAATAAATAGGTCATAGTTGAACAAATTGCAAAGTTGTTCTTTCAAAATGTATGGGTTCATTTTGGGTTACCCACTTCTATTGTATATGATCGAGATTCTCGATTTGTTGGGAAATTTTGGTCAAGTCTATGGGAGTTAATGGACACAAGGTTAAAGAAGAGCACAAAATTTCATCCACAAACAGATGGTCAAACAAAAGTGGTCAACAGGACAGTGATACAGTTGCTTCGAGGATATTGCAGCAAGCATCCCAAACTTTGGGATGAGCATTTGTGTTATGTGCAGCATGCTTACAACCGTGCAAAACATTCTTCTACTTAGAGATCTCCTTTTGAGACTTGTTTTGGTTTTATACCAAAGTCTCCCTTGGATTTTGTCTTTGGTAAAGACATAGCAGTTGATGGACACAGTGATGTGGACAAAGTAACCAAGTTCATTGAACAAATCCAAGAAATTCACCAGGCAGTATAGGAATAGTTAGAAAGAATTCAAACCAAGTATAAGGCACGACATGACAAGCATCAAGTTGAGCATAGTTTTCAAGTTGGTGATCAAGTCTGGTTGTACATCAGCAAAGAGAGACTACAAGGAGAAGGTAAAAAGTTAAAACCAATTAGATATGGTCCTTTCAAAATACTTGATAAAATTGGTGAAAATGATTTCCACCTTGATCTACCAGCTTATATGCAAATCTATTCAGTCATTAATGTTGAAAATTTGAGGTTGTATGAACCTACATTGATTGAAGATCCCGAGGAGCAATTTCAGCGACCTTCCATTAAGGATCTGTTGCCTGAGTATCTCAATGAGTTACAGAAGGACACAGTTCTTGACAGGAGGATAAGAACTTCGCGATGAGGGGATGTCGAGTACCTGAGATTTGGACGCAAAGGTACAAATCCATGTAAAGCACGATGGATATAAATTGGACAAGTGATCCAGGAGGATCCATCGATCCAAATGCACAAGTGTTCGAAGTGTCGTCATTAGTATTCATGAGTGTTGTTCAGTGTCGTCATCGCTTCAGTTCAGTTTTGACAGATCGACAGTGTTGGTAATGATCAGGTTGTTCAGGTAATGATATGGTTTCATGGCGTTCAGTTGATGTGGTGTTGTATCTGGCTGTCGACTTATGTCATCAACAGTTCTGCCAGGGTTTGGTCGACGACATGTGTTTTGTCATTCGACTTTGCAGGATTTATGGTTGATATAGTTGATTGTGTAAAAGGATTCGAGTTAAAGTACCTGGTCGATGACATAGTCTTGTCGTCGTCACCACCAGTGTCAGTTTCAAAGATGTGATGGTTGTCGTCGTGTAATGTTGACGAATGTCGCACGGAGACCACAAGGAAGTACAAGGGTCGATCGTCTGGTAAAGGCTTCAGTTTCACCGATGTCACTGTGTAGAGCTGACATGGGTCTATGAACAGTTAAACGAAACCTAAAACCTAAGCCTAGACCTAAACCCTAACTCCTAGCTATCTTATTATCATTTTTTATCCTAAGAATTCTAATGCATTCTTACCTAAGTCTAAACCATGTATCAAATCCTAAATCCTAAATCCTATGCTACGCATCCAAACCTAAGCTAAACGTATTACATTCAAACCCTAATACATTAATTTATGTATTAAACTACATTACCTAGCTCAAAACCTAAGGACCAACAACCTAAACCTCTCGGCCTAATTCCTATGTTAAAAATTGTTAAAACAAATTAAATCAAAACACGGCCCTAACTGCGGGGGTAGGAGACCACAACAGAGGACCATGTGACGTCTACAAAACAACCATCGGAGTTAACAGCTGCACTAACCGCCATCTTCTAAACCACATCGGAGCCGGTGCCATGTGAACGCAGTCAGACCTTAACCGCCAGCATAAACCGTATCAGAACCACTGGAAAGAGGGTTCATGTGATCGAATGTTGGTTAACCACCAACCGGAACTGCCGGAGGACAAGCCACCTATTTGTAAAATTGGTTTTGTAATAATTCGAATACCATAACTATGAACCAAGGTGTGCCCTAGGTGGCAAACTCAACCTATTCAAACTCTAAATCTCAGCTCATTCATGCCTAACTAAGCCTGAGGAGGTTATTATGCATTTGTAGGCCTATAAAGGTAGAATTCTTCATTGAAGACAAAGGAGGAGTGTTTTCAGTTTTCATGTGCAGGTTCTGGAGGTTAGAGGCGAATTTTGTTTTTAGAGTTTCAGGAGCATTGGGAGTCGGATTTGGAAACCGTAAGTGGCGTTGGAAAGCTGGTTCAGAGAGCTATCTGATGACAGTGACCAGAAGTGCCTGTGTGCACATTCAGTCTGGTCTTTTCACTATGTAATCCACTTCTTCTTCTCATTCTTAATAAAACGGTCACCCATCTTGAAAGCGGACCCAGAGACGTAGTCCATTAGGGATGAACTTTGTAATAAATATCACTATCTGGTATATCTGTGTTTTCGCTATCTACACTTCTGTTTTGCATCTTAATTATGGTTTACCAGCTATTGTAAAGTGATCAATTCAAGAAATTTTCCTCGATTTCCATGCTTTCAGTTAACATTCAAAATCATTAATGGCTAATCAATTCTACATTAGTTTTTAGCATATGGTAATTTCAGATCATATAATTTGGTATCAAATCAGGTTTTCATTTGTAGAGTTGCCATTGAATGTTAACCAGGTATAAGTCGCAATGAGGAGAAGGAATCCTTGAGCAGATCGATCCAGAGATTGGAAAGCGACATCATTTAGAAATCGACCATGTCATGACCTGATGCAGGTGAAAACACTGAAACTAAGATGAGTGAGGAACAGTTTCAATAGGCGTTCTTAACCATGCAACAAATGTTGGGAGAATTGTACGAAGACAAGAAGGTGAGAGATGCAGCTTCTTCTTCGAAGGCATCGAAGAAGGACAAAGGTAAAGGCAAGGATGATAAACCTCCTTCACCTCCATCATCTCCATCATCCTCTTCTTCTTATTCTTCTAGTGCAGCATCTGAAATGGATAAGAAACCTAATAAATCATCTCTTTTGAAACTTGATGTTAAATCTGAGTTACCTGTTTATGATGGAGAAATGAATCCTTAAAAGTTAGATAACTGGATAAAGCAGTTAGAAGTGTATTTCGTATTTAGAAAATTTCTAAAGATAAAACTAAAATTCAGTTAGCTACACTTAGAATGAGGGGAACGACTTTAATATGGTGGGAAAGCAAAACTCAGTTAGATGTAAAGAAAACATGAAAAGTTATCTCTTCATGGTCTAAGTTTTTGAAAGCTCTTAGGAAACAGTTCTATCCTTTAGGATACACGCAACAAGTTGTTATTGATTTGCAACATTTGAGGCAAGGTAAAGGGCAGAGTGTTCAGGAGTTTACTCAGGAGTTTAGGAAGAAAGCATTGATGCTTGGTATTTCATTGGATACACGTGAAACTTTGTTAAAATACATCAGCAATTTACATTCATATTTGCAACATACTTTATTAATGTTTAATCCTGATGATTTTTACGAGGTGTGTGTTTAGGTCATACATATTGAATCAGGTGGTAGACCACTCAAGTTGTCAACCAAAGAGATGGAAAACAGATAATATAGAAACAGTAACGGGAACATTTTGAAGAGAAAGAAATCAACGATCATTCAGAAGGAAAGACCTACCTATTATCATTGCCAGAGAATCAGTCATGATGAATCGAAGTGCTGGAAACTTCATCTAGAACTTAAGCCCAAAAAGTTCCTTAAGGCGAAGGATGAAAATAAGGCCATTGCAGCAGTCCAGCAAGACCTAGGTTCAGATTCAGGTGATGAACGGAAAATAACCGCCATGGTTACAACAGGTAAAACTTCTGATACTGGTTCAAGTTCGAAATATAATGTATCTTCTTCAAACATAAATCCTCCACATGAGGATAAACGAGTTGAACTCTTCCACATAAGGATAACTTCTAAGCATACAAAGATTGACACAATGTTTGACAGTGGATCGCAAGCAAATTTAATATCTAAACATATAGTTAATCAATTGGGATTGGAAACACATAATCATCCAAGACCATACCCATTAGGTTGGATTAATAAATCAACTCAGATACATGTCACAAAGCAGTGTCGGTTAAAATTTGCAATTACATCTAAGTACATCGATGAAGTGGGGTTAGATGTAGTCCCAATAGACATTTGTGGAGTTGTCTTAGGGAGTGCTTATATTTATGATAGAGATACAATGTTTTACAGAAGAGAACATAAATATCACCTAAAGAAAGAAGGGGTTGAATTTATTGTTAGGGCACATAAAGTCAAATCAAACTTGGATTTAATTGTTTCAAATCAATTTAAGCAGTTTATAAGTTCAAGTAAATATGTACTCATGGTTATTAAGGAACAACATAAGGTTGATTGTTCAAGATGCGAGATTCAATTTATAGATCAATTGGTTAAGGTGGTTAATTATTTTCCAAGAAGTCTTATTCATGAATAGGATAAGCAACATGAGATACATTTAATGTCCTACGAACATCTTCTTAAAGACAGAATGAATCTCAATTCAGTCATTGAACTGAGTTCTAGAAGCTAGCATCATCAGTAGTGTATTGCAGGGAATGGTACATGTGAGTCCAATCAGCGACTTGTTTCAGATGGTATGTTTATTTTCAGTTTCAGGGGTGCAGGTCAGTATTGGGGAAAGTCAGCGTTGAATTTCTTTAGTATTGCATCATCATTTCATGCTTTTAAAAGTAATGAAGCCTCTCTTCAAGTGGAGAGGAAGTCTATAAGTTTTCATGACAAAGCATTTTCGAAAGCAGATCTAAAGTTTCCTTACCAAGGTTTGAAAACTAATGCATTAACTGAAAGTGTTAGTCAATGGAAATATCAGTTAATAGACATAGTGATTCAAGTAAATCAATAGTTAGATACTTTCAGAATCAAACTAAGTTGCAACAATCTTTACATCACAGCTGGATGAGTTATGTGCAGCAAGTTCACTTAGTTAGTTAACAGGAAAGTAAATCAAGTCAAGTAATTGAAATGATGTCAAAGTCAAAGGAGTCTTTGAATATTTAAGTTATTCCAGAAAGTAGATTGTTAATACCCATCAGATGTATTGAGCAAAGTTCTACAAATACTATTTTCAAAGATGTTTCTGAATCACTAACTTATGATTCTTCGTGGAAAGAATTCAATTGCCATGTTGATAACAGGTTGTTTTCCCATCGTCGCAAGTTGGCCATACTACAGATGGAAGAAATAGGTCACCGAATCAAAAGGTATCATGTTTAGCATCATCGGGGTCATTGCATGCAGATGATTTATCGAATGTATTGGTACATATTCAAGTCAAGATGGAAAGAGAGGGATTTCTACCCTCATTGACTAATTGTTTAGTCAAACTTTTGTGGTCCAAAAGCTTTCAAGTGGAGAGGAATGATGTAGGAGGATCCATCGATCCAAATGAAAAAGTGTTCAAAGTGTCGTCATTAGTATTCATGAGTGTCGTTCAGTGTCGTCATCACTTCAGTTCAGTTTCGACAGATCGACAATGTTGGTAATGATCAAGTTGTTCAAGAAATGATATGGTTTCATGGCGTTCAGTTGATGTGGTGTTGTATTTGGCTGTCGACTTATGTCATCGACAGTTCCACCAGGGTTTGGTCGACGACATGTGTTTTGTCATTCGACTTTGCAGGATTTATGGTTGATATAGTTGATTGTGTAAAAGGATTCGAGTTAAAGTACCTGGTCGACGACATAGTCTTGTCATCGTCACCACCAGTGTCAGTTTCAAAGATGTGATGGTCGTCGTCGTGCAATGTTGACGAATGTCACACGGAGACCACAAGGAAGTACAAGGGTCGATCGTCTGGTAAAGGCTTCAGTTTCGCCGATGTCACTGTGCAGAGCCGACATGGGTCTATGAACAGTTAAATGAAACCTAAAACCTAAGCCTAGACCTAAACCCTAACTCCTAGCTATCTTATTATCATTTGTTACCCTAAGAATTCTAATGCATTCTTACCTAAGTCTAAACCATGTATCAAATCCTAAATCCTAAATCCTATGCTACACATCCAAACCTAAGCTAAACCTATTACATTCAAACCCTAATACATTAATTTATGTATTAAACTACATTACCTAGCTCAAAACCTAAGGACCAACAACCTAAACCTCTCGGCCTAATTCCTATGTTAAACATTGTTAAAACAAATTAAATCAAAACACAGTCCTAACCGCGTGGGTAGGAGACCGCAGCGGAGGACCATGTGACCTCTGCAAAACAACCATCGGAGTTAACAGCTGCCCTAACCGCCATCTTCTAAACCACATTAGAGTCGGTGTCATGTGAACACAATTAGAACTTAACCGCTAGCATAAACTATATCATAACCGCTGGAAAGAGGGTTCATGTGACTGAATGCCGATTAACTGCCAACCGGAACCGCCGGAGGACAAGCCGCCAGGATAACCATGGGTTATAGCCAATGTTCACATGCGCTGTCATCAAGCCTCCACCCGGTTAAGAAATTGTTAGCGGTTTTCGGGGATAACTATAGTTATTTTGGGTTTTTGTTTGTAAAATTGGTTTTGTATTAATTCGAATACCATAACTATGAACCAAGGTGTCCCCTAGGTGGAAAAATCAACCTATTCAAACTATAAATCTTAGCTCATTCATGCCTAACTAAGCTTGAGGAGGTTATTATGCATTTGCAGGCCTATAAAGGCAAAATTCTTCATTGAAGACAAAGGAGGAGTGTTTTTAGTTTTCATGTGCAGGTTCTGGAGGTTAGAGGCAAATTTTGTTTTCATAGTTTCAGGAGCATCGAGAGTAGGATTTGGAAACTGTAAGCGGTGTTGGAAAGATGGTTTAGAGAGCTATTTGATGCCAGTGACAAGAAGTTCCTGTGTGCACATTCAATCTGGTCTTTTCACTATGTAATACAATTCTTCTTCTCATTCCTAATAAAACGGTTGCCCATCTTGAAAGCAGACCCGAAGACGTAGTCCATCAGGGGCGAAATCTGTAATCAATATCGCTGTCTGGTATATCTGTGTTTTCACTATCTGCACTTCTGTTTTGCATCTTAATTATGTTTTACCAGCTGTCATAAAGTGAACAATTCAAGCAATTTTCCTCGATTTCCGTGCTTTCAGTTAACATTCAAACTCATTAATGGCTAATCACTTCTACATCAGTTTCTAGTAAATGGTCATTTCAGATCAACAAGTGAAGGAACTTTATCCTCACTTACTCAATAACTAAAACCAACTTTTTGTGGACCAAAAGCTTCCAGTGGGGAGGAGTGATCCAAAATGGATTCAACATAGCCTCCAGATCTAAAGTCTTCAAATACAGGTAAAATCGAAAAATGTTGAAGGGCTCATGAATATGAAGCCAATGGTGCAAACCGCATGCAAATCCGAGTTCGGACAGGGAAATTAGAGCTAATCAAATATTCATGTCAAAGAGTCAAAGCCTACATCAACAGGACATGTGGAAACCCGGGAAAGAGTTGTAGGTACCTGATGATGTCAGCATAGAAGATGATGTGGAAATCGGAGATTGGTTCAGACCTCAAGCGATGAGGAACAATGGTTAAGAGTGAAGATATTCCCATCAAAGGAGATCAACGCATATTGCATTGAAACATGCAGGCAAGTTATCTGGGAAAACAGACGTGATAAAGCTATGAAAAAGGAGCTAAACTCTTTGATTTTCGACAAGAGGGCGATAAATGGTTTATCACGTGCCCTCAAGGCAGGAAGCGGTTTTAGACCAAGAGCACGTGATTACACTCAGCGCTCGACACATAGCCTCCCAAAAACCACTTTATCGCGTGCCTTCGGAGAAATAGTGAACGTGCTAGTTGGAGCGCGAAACCGCGCGACAGCCGTCAGATGGCAGAGGACAGATCAACAGTGCAGGTTGTCTGGATCAGTTGAAGAGAGAGACGCAACAACCGTTAGATGGTTTGTTCTTGAGATCAGTGCCGGGGAAAGGCCGGATGGTCGAGGTCCACCCGTGCCCGCCGATCCTTTTGTTTATAGCCTGTTTATATTATAAACGTATTTGTTCCACGTTTATTGCATAATTTGTAACTCTACGTGTTATATAAACTCTATAACACAGAAAATTTGACAGAGAGTGTTCAGAGTGTATTGTGAACCGTTCCAGGGGGTTTGGAGGTTAGGGTGACCAATACGGTCATGTGTATACTCATTTTGACTCGAAGTTTTGAGCGGAACATGGTGTTGAGTTCCATTTCTGTGTTCAGACTCTATTTTTGAGCTCACACCTGTAACAACCATTTGAAGGCATAATAAAAAGGTCAGCACTGGAAGTAGGACCAGGAGATGTAGCTAGGAAGTCTGGTGAACTCATTTATCAATTTTTCTTGTGTTGATGTGTCTGATTGTGTCTTTAATAATTGTTTAAGTGTCTGTGTTATTCACAATCTTATCGATCCATTGTACTAAGTAATATAGGCAATTCCACACATATGTCTGTAATACCTTTATTAATTTTAGATAAGAAACCTAGCTAGAAGGTGAAGTTGCTTTGATTTCTATTCCCTAGTATGGAAAAATGTGTAGATACAAAGAAAGAGGTACTCTCTATAGAGTTACCTAAAACCTATGTCTTGTAAAGTTGCTACAAAACCTTAAGCCCTTTTTTTTCTCTGTAACATCCTACTCCCAATTGCTTTGCTCAAATATGGAAGAAAATATAACAACACGAAATGGAATCCCTACTCCTCCTAGTGGCCTAGTACTTAACGTAACCCGATAGCTAACTACATGAAAGGTTTGACTCCCTCAACCTTCAATTAGAGTTACGATTTTGGATCTTCTAGAGTCTTTTTGAAATTCCACACATGGCTTGCCCCATATGCATGAGTAACAAGGATTAATGTGACATTGACTTGTACCACGGTGGTCATTATGGTAGATCAAATTGCAAGAGGTATAAATTTTTCATCCAAACTTCGAGGTACCAGATGGTCTCACACAAGTGATAATTTTTTTACCCAAAAAAAAATCGGTTAATGCCTCAAAATGGCTCTAGAAGATTTCATATCCAAATTTTCAAAATTGCGACCCATTGATAAAAAAGACCCTACAAGTTGATTCATGTAATTCTTCCACTCTGAAAGCATTGAGATAGATGACGAAGAATATAATAATTCAATATGAATCAAGATAAATTATAGATGAAAAATAGTATCGTAATTCCCTAAATTACATATGAATGAAGTCAAAATTGGAAGAAACTTACCCCTCAAAGAATACAAAGCCTATGAGTAGATAAGAAAAATAAGCATAAAGAAAAGGGGGTTTTAAGAAATTAATGATGATAACCTATTGCAGCGCTCATAACCATGACCAATATAGAATGATGAGATGAACACAAATGAGTAATAAATAGATACATAAAGTTAAATATGTGAAAGTTTCTCAAACAAGTCTAAGAAATCAACGAGAACATGATGTATGCTTTTTTAATTAAGGAATAGTTATGATGAAATAACTTAGCAATCTACTGGTATATTGTAAATAAACATGTGGAAAGTGGTTACGGAATCACATATGTGTGGCAATGTGATCTGAAATTGATCCAAGACAATTAATTAAGGTATTACAGACTCATGTGCATGGATGTGCCTATGTTACTTTATGTAACAGATCGATAAGATTGCGAAATACACATACACTAAAGTAGTGAGAGAAAACATAATAGGCAAACACAAACACAACAAGTTTAATAAGGAGTTCACCCAACACTCCTGGGCTACGTCTCCTGGTCCGGCCTTTAGTGGTGGCCTCTCTATTATGTTTTCAAAGCAGAGTTTTCACAACAGTGAGCTCAATCTGAGTCTCACACAACAGATATTAATCAGTAGGACTCCATTTGGATCCCCCAAGTCTCTGGAGTACACAGACTCTTCTTACTGAAACTCAACCTCTATTGGTCACAATAGTATGAGCCCAATCTGAGAATCATACATGACAGGCATATACATAGGAGTTCACTTGAACCTCTCAAGCCTTCTCTGGAGTACACAAAGTCTCTCTGACTCTCTCTGGATCTATTTGGCTTGATGTTGCCTTTTTCTTTTGCAGGTCAGCTCGGCTCCTGCTTTCTACTCTTAGCTTTTTGCGTCTAACTAACTCTTCTAACTTGCTTGCTTCTCTCTCTGTTAGTTCGTGGATTTAAAGCCAGTCTGCTTCCTGACTGTTTGATTCCGCTTCTCGGCTTTCTGGTTTCCCTACCTCTGTCCGTTTGAGTTCCTCTGTTCTGCGTCATCATCACTATGTAACATCTCACGGGGAGGTGGCCACCTATTTCGTAACGAACTGAGTGTCAGTCCTCTTGGAAATTTTTAAACGTTTGTTATTTCCGTTTGCTCCAAGATTTGCCCACGAAACACGAATCTTTTCCAACTCATCGTCCATGCCGGACTTCAAACTTTATACAACTTGGCCTATTTACCTCATTGAATCCGGTCATCCATCGGATCGCATTTCCGCCGTCGATCTAGAGCCTCCAGATCCTTCGGTCTTCGTCCATATCGGGCGGGTAAGTAGCATGACGTTTACTCGTCCGATGTGAGCAGTTTTCTCTCTCTTCCACTGGATGCGTGTCCCTCGCTGTGTGGCACTGGGTGGGACTCGGCTGAAATAGCTTACCGCTCGAAGCCCTTCCGATATTCCTCAGGTTTTTGTGGGACCCACCTCTAATGGAATTGGCGCGATATCCGTACGGTTTTATGACTTTTCGGGTCCGGGTCGCTCGGGGCTTTTCCATCTTTGAGGGGTTTGCCCGACTTGTCGCTAATCCCATATCAAAAACCTCCCCCGTTTCTCAAAAAGACTTCCCATTCTGATGTTTCGTGACAACATGCGTTACCATGGGCCAACAGTCTGCGCGCTTGACCGAGGGTCCTCGTTGCTCCGCACTGTTCACAAATTACAACTGTTCCAAGGATATTTTTGATAAGCTCGACCTTTGTAAGACTTTGAAACTTTGGCATGAATTTTACAAAGTTATGAAAACTTAGAGAGTGCCTTAGGATCCAATTCAAATCACGACCTTCCCACTGAAAAAGCTTTTGGACCACCAAAAGTTTGTTTTTAAGAATCCATCAAGTGAGGGTATAGATTCCTCGCTTGCCTAATTTCTATCCATTTCGCACTGCTTGGTTTTGAACCTTTGAGTCCAATCCTGAGGTACTCAACATCCCCTCTGCGCATGTTTCTCACCTTCCTGTCCAGAACTATATCTTCCTGCGATTCATTAAGATATTTAGGCAACAGATCATCAATAGAAGGAAATTGACTCTACTCTTCGGGATCTTCAATTAATGAAGGTTCAAATAGTCTCAAGCTGTCTGCATTAACAATTGAGTAGATGTGCATGTAAGCTGGTAAATCAAGGTGAAAAGCATTCTCACCAATTTTCTCAAGTATCTTGAAAGGTCCATACCTTATTGGCTTCATCTTCTTACCTTCACCTTGCATTCGGTCTTTGCTGATATACAGCCAGACTTGATCACCAACTTGGAAAATATGCTCCATCTGATGCTTATCATGCCTTGCCTTGTATTTAGCTTGGCTCATTTACAGCTGCTCCTATACTGCCTGGTGAATCTCTTGGATTTGTTCAATGAACTTGGTTTCCTTGTCCACATCAATGTGTCCATCAACCGCTATGTCTTTACCAAAGACAAAATCCAAGGGAGACCTTGGTGTGAAACCAAAACAGGTCTCAAAAGGAGATCTCTATGTAGAAGAATGTTTATCTCGGTTGTAAGCATGCTACACATAACATAAATGTTCATCCCAAAGCTTGGGATGCTTGCTGCAATATCCTATGAGCAACTGGATCACTGTCCTATTGACCACTTTTGTTTGACCATCTATTTGCAGATGAAAAGTTGTGCTCTTCTTCAGTCTGGTGTCCATCAATTTCCACAAACTTGACCAAAATTTCCCAACAAATCGGGTATCTCGATTAGATACAATGGAAGTGGGTAATCCAAAATGAACCCATACATGTTGAAAGAACAACTTTGTAGTTTGTTTAGCTGTAATCTGTTTGTTACAAGGTATTAAAATACACATTTTGTTGAACCTATCCACAATAACATATAAATAGTCATGACCTTTTCTAGATTTAGGCAGTCCCCCAACAAAGTCCATGGAAACACTTTCCCAAGGATGAGAAGGAACTGGTAGTAGAGTTTACAAGCCTAGTTTTCTATTCTTGGGCTTGCTTTTAGCACACATAGTACACCCTCTTACATATCTAGAAACTATCTAATTCATTTTTGGCCAATAATAAAATCTTTGCAGTTGTGCAACTGTTTTACTTACACCAAAGTGACCTGATATTAGAGAAGTGTGTGCTTCTCGAATTATCTTTACTCTTTCAGTTTGTGGAATGCATAACTTTCCAAAATGATACAAGAGTTGGTCCTTAACATGATAATCCAATTCTTCTACTTGTTTGCCATGACTTAAAGTTGCATATACATCTTTAAAATCTATATCTTGAGCATACTGTTCAATGTAGCTTTCATGTAATATTGAATTATGCTTAAGTATAGTAGATGCATTTATGATTGGACTGGACAACATATCTGCAAATTTATTGTGTATGCCCTTTTTATATCTGATGACAAGATGAAACTATTGTAGAAAACCCATCCACATATATTGTCTTGATTGCTGCAACTTAGTTTGGGAGTGTAAATATTGAAGTGGTTGATGATCAGTATGTATAACTATCTCTTTGCCCATTAAATAATGTTTCCACTTTTTCACACTCTGTACTAATGCATACAATTCCTTATCATATGTGGGATAATTAACTACTGCAGAATTAAATGTATCATAATGATAACATATGGGTTTACCGTGTTGCATCAACACTGCTCCCATGGCATAGTCACTGGCATCTATTTCAATCTCAAATGGTCTTTGAAGATCAGGCAGTGCTAGTACTGGTGTTGTACTAATATTTTCTTTTAGGGTGTCGAAGGCTTTCTGTTGTTTACCTCTCCACTGAAACACCTTGTTCAATCCGGTTAAAGCATGTAAGGGAGCTGCAATCAAGGAAAAGTTAGAAATAAACTTTCTCCAGTACTGTGATGCTCCTAGGAAGCTTCTAACTTCTGTAGAAGATTTGGGTTTAGGCCAGTTTACAGTGATTGCAACCTTAGAGGGATCTATCTTCAATTCACCACCCCCTACAATATGACCCAAATAATTCAAAGATGTTTTGCCAAATTCACATTTTGAGAGCTTAACATATAGTTTTTCTCTTTTCAAAACATCTAGAGTCTGCTTGACATGCATTAAATGTTCTTCCCATGTTTTACTAAATATAAGAATGTCATCTAAATATACAATGATAAAATCATCAGTAAAAGGTCTGAGTACATCATTCATCGCTCTCATGAAAGTAGCAGGAGCATTAGCTAAGCCAAAAGGCATAACCAACCCCTCATACAATCCCTGCTTTATTTTGAAAGCAATCTTCCATTTATCTTTCTCTGCAACTCTGACATGATGATAGCCACTATGCAAGTCCATCTTGGAAAAATAAACATCTTCCTTTAACTGATCTAATAGATCATCTATGTGAGGAAGGGGATAACGATTTTTGATTGTTATCTTATTCAGTGCTCGGTAATTAATGCACATTCTCCATGAGCCATATTTCTTTCTCACCAGGACAATAGGAGACCCACATGGTGATGTGCTAGGTCTTATGAACCCTTTCTCGAGTAGCTCCTGTACCTGCTTCTTGATTTCTGCATTCTCTAAAGCGGACAACCTGTACATTTCGATGTTAGGCAATGGAGCATCCTGCTACAAATTAATATCATGTAATATTTCCTTTTTGGGTGGCAGACCTTTAGGTTCTTGAAATAGTATATCATATTCTGAAATAAATTTTTCTAAATCAGCTTGTTGTTTAGCATTATAGCCCTCAAATACATTGGTTTTATCAGGTTTCTTTTCCTTTACAAGCATCAGTAAAAATTGTTTGCATGAATTTACAATTCTTTTCATTTGCCTTGAGTTTATGAGAGTATAATTATTCTTGAGTTTAGGAGCTCTTACAATATATTCGATTCCATCTTTAACGAGTTGATACTTGTTTTCAGCTCTATAGAAAATAGTTTTCCTATCATACAAGTAAGGACTTCCTAAAACAATTCCACATATATCCAAAGGAACTATATCTAACTCAACCTCATCTACAAATGCTGACCCAAAAGAAAACTTAAGTTTACATTGTCTCGTCACTTGTAGCTTTGCTTTATCACATAACCAACCTAATGGATATGGCTTCTTGTGAGGTGTCGTTAGTAATCCCAGCTTCTTTATAATTGCTTGAGAAATTAGATTTACTTGTGAGCCACTATCAAAAAAAGTATAAATTTTTTGATGCTTGGAAATAACTCGAATATGAAAAAGCTCATGTATTTTCCTCTCATTTTCTTCATTATCAGTAGATTGTGTAGAATTACTCGTAGATGATTTAGAATTTTTACCTTTTATACTTGTGGCTACGATCATTGTTTCATCTCCTCAGTCTGACCCCAAATCCTTTTGAATAGCTACAACAATCTTCTTCTTTTTTCCCTCGAACTTCTTTGGTCTCAGCTCCAGATGCAGAATCCAGTAGTGTTCATCATCATGTCCATCCTTCTTGTAGTGAGTGGATGAAGGCTTGGTCTTTTGTACAGAATTTGTCTTCCTCTCTTTCCATTTCTGTTTTCTCTTCTCCTTATTCTTCCTTGCAGTGGGTTTTGATGATCCCCCAAATTTTGGGTTCACACTCTTGCCTCTAGCCTCTAGATGTGTAGCCTAAACAAATACCTCATCTATGCTAGTGGGATTAAACATGAGAATGGTATGTCTTAAATAACTATGTAGACCACCTATATACTTCAGCAAAGTTTCAGGTGAGTCCAAAGAAATGCCTAGAATCAAAGCTCTTTTCCTAAATTCTTGGGTGTAGCCTTGTACGCTTTTCCCTTTTAATTGGCGAAGAGTTTGCCAGCTCATCATGGCTTGCTGCATATAAGTTAGTGGATAGAATTGCTTTTTAATTGTAGAAATAGATTCACTCCAGACAGAAAGAATTTTACCATGCTTCTTCATGTCAGCTTGTGTGCCTTCCCACCATACCAAGGCAGTGCCTCCAAGGCGTAGGTTGGCCAGCTGAGTCTTACTTTTGTTTGAATCAATGCTCTACACCCCGCAATACACATCAATCTGTCTAATCCAATTATCCAGCTTCTCTGCATTCAACTCTCCATCATATATTGACAAATCAAATTTAACATCTAATTTAATCAAAGATGTTTTCTTTTTATTTTCAGGGCTACTAGGAGGTGTGGGCAACTTTTCTTCTTTCCCTTTTCCTTTAGAATGGTCATGGAGGAGAGATTCTTCTACTCCTTTATCTTGTTTGGAGTTTGTTGAATCTTCTTCTCTACCTTTCTTAAATTCTTTATACATTTCCTCCACCATGGCTCTCATGGTCATAAAACTGTCCATGAACTGGGAGTCTGATTCCAAGGGACTTTCTTCTGACATTTTCCTCTTAGGATAGACTCTTCCAATTTTAGGGTTAGCTTCAACCAACTCTCCTTCTCCTAATTTAAGCTTTGATCTAGTTAGCATTCAACAACAAAATCCAGCACAAGCTTGTCTAACCTTAGTAACCTAGAGCTTTGATACCACTTGATCTGAAATTGATCCAAGACAATTAATTAAGGTACTACAGACGCATGTTCATGGATGTGCCTATGTTACTTTATGCAACGGATTGATAAGATTGCGAAATACACAGACACTGAAGCAGTTAGAGAAAACATAATAGGCAAACACATAAACACAACAAGTTTAATGAGGAGTTCACCCAACACTCCTGGGTTACGTCTCCTGTTCTAGCCTTCAATGGTGGCCTCTTTATTATGTTTTCAAAGCATAGTTTTTACAACAGTGAGCTCAATCTGAGTCTCACACAACAGATATAAATTAGTAGGACTATACTTGTATCCCCCAAGTCTCTGGAGTACACAAACTCTCCTTACTGAAACTCGACCTCTATTGGTCACAGTAGTATGAGCCCAATCTGAGACTCATACATGACAGGAATATACAGAGGATTTCTCTTGAACCTCTCAAGCCTTCTCTGGAGTACACAAACTCTCTTTGACTCTGTCTGGCTTTGTCTGGCTCGATGCTGCCTTTTTCTTTTGCAGGTCAGCTCGGCTCCTGCTTTCTGCGTTTAACTAACTCTTCTAACTTGCTTGCTTCTTTGTCTGTCAGTTCGTGGCTTTAAAGCCAGTCTGCTTCCTGATTGTTCGTTTCTTCTTTGCGGCTTTTTGGTTTCCTTGCCTCTGTCCGTTTGAATTCCTCTGTTCTGCGTCATCATCACTGTGTAATGCCTCACAGGGAGGTGGCCACCTATTTCATAACGAAATGAGTATCATTTCTCTTGGAAATGTTTGAACGTTCATTATTTTTGTTTGCTCCAAGATTTGCCCACGAAACATGAATCTTTGCCAACTCATCATCCATGCCTGACTTCAAACTTTATACAACTTGGCCTATTTACCACATTGAATCCGGTCATCCATCGAATTGCGTTTCCACGGTCGATCTAGAGCCTCCAGATCCTATGGTCTCTGTCCATATCGGGCGGGTAAGTAGCATGACGTTTACCCATCTGATGTGAGTGGTTTTCTCTCTCTTTCGCCAGACGCGTGTCAGTCACTGTGTGGCATCAGGCGGGACTCAGCTGAAACCTCTTACTGCTTGAAGCCCTTTTGATATTTCGCCGGTTTTTGTGGGACCCGCCTCTGACGAAATCAACGCGATATCCGTATGGTTTTATGACTTTTCAAGTCCGAGTCGCTTGGGGCTTTTCCGTCTTTGAGAGGTTTGCTTGGTGATATGCGATTAGAAACTTGTCGCTAATCACATATCAGAAACCACCCCCGTTTCTCAAAAAGACTTCCCATTCTGTTGTTTCGTGACAGCGTGCATTACCATGGGCCAATGGTCTGCGCGCTTAACTGAGGGTCCTCGTTGCTCCGCACTGTTCACAAATTATAACTACTCCGAGGATATTTCTAATAAGCTTGACCTTTGTAAGACTTTGAATCTTTGGCATGAATTTTACAGAGTTACGAAAACTTAGAGAGTGTCTTAGGATCCAATTCGGATCAAATGACTTCATATGTGGAAAAAGAAATAAACTATGTAGACTAATGAGAAAACACCTAGCATGAAGTGTATGAAGGAACGTTGTGAGAAATTCTATAATGAGATCTTGAGAAGGATTATGCATAATTGAAGAAACTAGTGAGAATCAACTAAGGGCACTTGCATAAGAATAATGACCCCAGAAGTGGAAATGGGGCTATCATTAGGAACACATGCCCACAATAACGTGTGCTTGTTCTTAGCAATAGACATGTGTTCCTAGTTGTCTAGGCTCTGTAAGGCCCAAGATAGGCTACTTTCTTAGCATGGTTCAAAAGTGTATAGGCATTATTAGGAAATATCATTATGTAATTTGAAAACCTTAGTTTTATGCGCTATGAAAACCCTAGCTTTGTGGAATTTGAAAACCTTATCAATGTGGAATGTGGAAACTCCAATATAGTGAGTTAAAATTTGAGTGGATAATTAGACAATGTAAGTAACACACCATATTGGCCTTCAATCACAAGTTGGCGATGCTTGTCAATGTATACTGAAGGAAAATTTGAAGACCTTAGTTTTGTGCAATTTGAAAACCCTACTTTTATGGAATTTGAAAAACCTAGTATTGTGGAATTTGATGGAATGGAATCGTACGGATGTAATTGTTGTTTATACCATTATGAATAATTTATTCCCAACACTCTCTATCTCTCTATTTCCATTTACAGATTTTCTAGTCTCTCTCTCTCACTCTCTCTCTCTCTCTATTTATATTTCCCTCCCTCTCTCATTTTCCAACAAGCACTTCATTGACTCTCATTGAAGAAATTTTATGAGCTTTATTATCATTGGAATCTCTAACCAATAGAAAATATAGCCCACAAGAAATATGACCACTATGCCATACAAGAACTATGAACTTGAGAACATTAACCCTTAGGAACTATGGTGCATAGTAATTATGACCTCGAGAAATTTGACCCTCATGAACTATGACCTTAGGAATCATTCCTTTGTTATTGATAGTTCCCTTATCAATTAGGAACTTTTACTTTATTTTACAAGAATCTTGACCACAAGAATTATGATGTGGGAGCTTTGACTATGAAATTAAACTATGACCTTTATTTTTCAATCATAGTTCTAGGGAATAATTCATTTGTTAGTTAGGAATCTTGACTCACAAGAACTATAATCAGTGTTTATTAGTCATAATTATAGGGAATTTCTTGATTAGAGAACTATTATGACAAACAACTTATAATCATTTTATTCATTCATTGATCAAATTTCTTGTGATCTAGAGTAATTGTGGTAATAGTTCTCATAGATTATAGTTGCTATGGGTTACAGTTCCTATTGGCTAGAGTTATTAAGGTCATAGTTTTTCTTGAATTGATTCCAAAATCTATCTTTTCAATGTATTGATTATTTAACGATGAGCAGTGGGAAAACAATGAGCATTATCCACCAAGATGAAGAGTCCTTAAGACTATGTTATCCATATTTATGCATGTATGGTATTGATATTCTTGGCACTTTTCGAGCCTTCTCTTCTTCCCATATTTTGGTCATCCATTTTTTGTCAACCCCTTATTTTGAGGTAATCTTCATTAGGATCACCACTACAACTTCAAAATGGTTGAGCAAGTGATATAGTGAGTTGGAAAGGTAGTTTAAATATTAAATGGTGATGGGGCAGCTTGTTTGAGTTTCAAATTTAAATTAAAAATCTTAAAATTGCAGTATACCACCTCTCATTTGTCTCGAGGACTATTTCGAAAACACTTTGTTTAGTTCGAATCAATGCAGGGAGATGGAAGAATGTAGAGTCCAAAAATAATCAAGAGGCTCCATAATGGACATTTCATTGTAGTATATGTTTTTTTCTTTTTTCTCACTATTTGAAGTAGTCTTAGAATAACATCTTGAACATTCTATGGTCTCTCCATTTTTTATTCATGATCTTCTCTAATAACAATTTTACATGGGGTAATTTAGACAACGAGTCTTTCATTCACAGTTTGGACTAATCTTTGAGTACTCTCTAGTTATCAATATTAGATATCAAGCGACCTCAAGTTTGGATAACTAATTATGGCATCTAATTACCTATTTTCTCATTCTTTTCCAAGTTTCAGGAAATAAGTGTATTCAAATGTTCCACATTGCAATTAGTAGGTTGATTGTTGAGTTACTACTTCCAGAAAGTATCCCTTTGAAGTAAATTTAGAGAACTTGCAAAACTATAATGATGAAATTTTCTAACAAAGAAAGCCAAATGCTTGCATTGCAATTGCACATGAAGAAAATGAAATCTTTGTGTACACAACTAGATTCTCCAATGTTTGCATTGCAATTGCACATGAAGAAAATGAAATCTTTGTGTACACAACTAGATTCTCCATTGTCATGATGCCACTGGTGATACAAACATATGCTTTGTCATTTCTTTTAAGACACCATCCTCTGATTTCGTCAATTCCTTTAAGACACCATCCTCTGATAAGAGAAAGGATGTGCGTACCAAAGAGAACCTCAATGAGGAACCAACATGGCAATCCAAAGTAGATGAAATCTACATCCTATCATATGGGTCATTAGTATAATATAATCTATGGAATCCATATCCATGATTAGGGCCCACACATAGAGAAATATAGAATAGTAGGTAAAAAACAAAAGGAAAATCTTATATCCTTATTGAATACTTAATTGATAAATTATCTTTATTTTGTAAGACATTTATTAAATTATTTAAATATATATGTTTTTATTTTATTTTATTTCTTAATTATTTTACCTCCAATCCTATGTTTTCAACAAGAAAGTGTGTTGGTATCATGTTTTATACTAATTTGAATTACTATAAAGTTTTTTACAAATTTTAAACCCATCAATTAAAGCAATTATAGTTCACATTTTTCTTTTAAACAATTCTACAAACATGATTTAAATACTTCACTATTTTAAGTACCAATCAAGGTTAAGAGTTTGTAATTACAAGACAAAAGTTTTTCATTCCATCACTGCATAGAAGCTTGCCATATAACAATGTATTAACAATTTTTTTAATGCTTCTTTGAATTGACCTTATTGCTGAAGTCAAGCTGATAAAAATAAATTGAGTATTATAGAATGACTTGAGATATTTCAATTCAAAATCAATAAAAATTTTACCCCTTTTTAATAGTTGAACTACTTTTCCATTTATCTTAGTTATTTAAAAACTGTCTAATATATTTTATGTCTTAAGCATACTGTGAAGCTAAACAAATAACTTAAAATCCTAAAAAAAAAAAATTAATTTCAAATAAGAACTTCAAAATAATATATTTTTATAGAAAAATTATCCCAATTCAAATTAACGTTCACTTCAAATAAACCATAAATAAATTATTTGATATAAGAAATTTTCTCTCCAGTTTTTGTCCATTTCATGGTAAATAAAATCTCTTATTTTTTTTACTCTACAAAAGTCTTACCATTTTCAAATGAAAACTTTTGCATTTGGGAATCAGCGAGCCTTGACTCTTATTATTACAAAGTAAATTAGTTTTGGTAGTAAATGAATAATTTTTGTATTGGGCATTTAATTTGTTACAATTTTATACTTTGAAGTTCTGGAATCAACCAAGTTATATCATCCATCATATTAAAATAGTCTTTTTTGCACGAAAAGAATTAACATAAGACTTGAACTAACAATCTCAAAAGAATGTTGTCAATTAATTTATATCCAAAGTAAGAATTTAGAATATAATTAAAATTGTTTTATATCATCCATCATATTAAAATAGTCAAAATAGTATCTGTCTTTCGATGAAAAGAATTAACCTAAGATTTGAACTAACAATCTCAAAAGAATGTTAATTTATATCTAAAAATTTGTAAAAATTTAAAATATAATTAAGATTGTTTTATATTTCTGAATAAGTAAATGTTTTTATTATAAAATCATTTACCTGGAAAGCCCTACAACCAACCTAAGAATACGATGTAATCCTCTACATTCATCATAGAATCGAATCTTGTAGTGTCTAATTCCTCAATGTCTTGTTTGTATTGGAACTAATTCTTGTTTTTAGAATTTTAATATTCAACGCTCTGGAAACATGGACTGATTTTTCTGAGAATTAAGGCTAATTTTGTGGATTAAGTGTAATATGGTCATACAGAAAGCAGTGTATCTCAAACAACAGTTTCAAACTCAGAAATGGGACCACACTTCTTTGAATAATAGTTAATAACCAGAGCACATCTCTTCTTACCAAGAGCGTGTATCTCAAACAACAGTTTCAAACTCAGAAATTGGACAACACTTGAATAATAGTTAATAACCATAGTACATCTCTTCTTACCAAGAGCAAAACCAAGAGCGTTTGCTGGACTTGCACATCATGAAAGCTTTATATTCGAAATTATTCATATTCCACAAAGGGCATCACAAATCTATTCTTCCAGAAAATAAATTGATGCTCTTTGGCCGGTAGATATTGTTCAATGAATTATTGTTTGAAAAACGACTGTTCAAGAAAGCTGCTGAGGCACATATTCTCAAATTCCGCACACATGATCAGGACGATGAGGGCATGCTATTTCCTATATTTAATTTGGATGAGGGAATAGAAGAGATGTTCGTGTTCAATATCGGCTGTGTAACAAGACTTATGTGCCTTTAGGTGGATGGATCGATTTTGTGAGGCCGCAGGCCCTTAAATATTGTCCAATTTTGGTGGCACAATGTGAACATAAAATTTCTTATGAGCTGCATCACAAACATATTGTCCAATTTTGGATGCATAATGTGAACATAAAATTTCTTATGGCCTGCATCAAGAAATACAGATATGAATAAGTCTCCCATCGCACATCTTCTTGAACATTTTTAACCTCTGTTCCTCCTCCTTCCTGTAAGATGGGAAAAACACAACCATTTTCAATTCTACCCATTCCACAAAGTGAATCAAAAATTATATTCTTCCATGAGGCTCCATAACAGTTTTTTCTCCACGCAAGTCGACCAATAATAGAAATAAAAGCTCTGCAAACTCACTATTTCGACATTATAGGGAAGACTATTCAAACTCATTACAGGAATGATCGACACTGCAAATAAAACTCGAGTGTGAGCAACAACATTTTGGGTTGATATAAATAAGTCTCGAGCTCTTTGGTGTTCATGAAAATTGTGTGGTCTCCTTGATTCGCTTAGTTAGGAAATATCACACCATTCACATGTTTACTGCTTCTTTGAGCCTTCATACATTTAGTGCTTCTGCCACCTTTCATGTGTAAAATTTATAGCACAAAGTGCGTGAGTGTAGTACACTTCTGCTAGTTACCAACACTCCATGTCCACCTACATTGATGCGAACATAATGCAGCAGTTGGATTCAAATCGGTTTCGTCAATTTTTATTACAATATGAGGCATCAATCATTTAAAAAAACAAATAGATAAAGACATCAAAGGCATCAACTAAATAGGCCATAAACGATTTAGCAAAAGTAAACATAAGAATGTAAAAGGGTTATGAACTTCGACATGTATTAAAACTATCATCATCCAGTATTAAAAATAAAAATGTACAGGAAAAATAAAAATAAAATAAGAAAAATAATCATATGAAAAATAATCATATGGGAAAAAATAATAACAATATGAAGTTGGTATAAACAAAATAATAAAAATTGGAAGATGTAAATTTAAAATGTTTGGTAAGCAAATATAGATATTTATTTATTTTTTGTAATATATATAAATTGAATTAAGTAAATATAAATAAGTATCAATTTATAATAAACATTGAAATATTTATATTTTAATATGGAGATTCTTAATCATTAAATAGGTTTTGCTACAATATTATGGCTTATCAATACCATATGCTCAAAAAAGAATGGCTTATCAATATCATATGCTCAAAAAACCATAACTCACTTCATATCACACATGTTCATATAGAAGCCTTTTTTTTAATTAATCAATTTAATTAAAAAAACAAAAATGACATAATTACTTTGAACGTAATCTCAACTTTTAATTTATATATACTATTATGAATATTCTAAACTATTCTATGTAGATTAAATCCCTACCATGGCCTAATGATTATTGATAATTAAATTAAAATTCTAAAAACTCTATTTCAAAATAGACATGCATATCCATATGATTAATGAATGAATGAAATTTTAACATCCATGAGACTAGAAATAGACTATTGGACAACCAACCTCCTTGCTTTTTGCCTTTTGCGAAAAAATATAATTTAGATTATTAATGATGGAAACAAATGTAATGTATAACAATATGTAGTGATTAAATGGTGGCACCTTAATGTCAAAAGTCTCTTAACCAAAATGAAAGAACATTGCTTTACTACAATGAGAGATGCTCTACAGCTCGAGCCATCTTGTAGTGGTGTAAATGTTTGTAAACTTTTACATGTTGGCATAATTAAAAAATAATAAAAATAATAAAACATTAAAAGTAATATACAGCCACTGTAAACATTTAAATGCTAACTCAATTAATATTAAAAAATAAATAAAAAAATTTGTTTGAATAATTTTTTAGATAAAAGAAAATCACAATATACATATCACATTAAAATATATAACATATAAATAGTAACTATAAATTAAGATTCATTTTACCATATAAATTAAAATAATGATTCTATAACCATATTTAAATTTAATCAATAAATACATAAAAACTTAATATTTATAATAAAATTACAATATAACAAAATTTTTAACTATGGATATTCACCAACATAAATCCATATTAACTAAGGACCTATCAAGTTATGAGAGTAACCAAATCTCTCTAGGTACAAATCTTTCCTCATGTTTTTCACACCTTGAGAGATACTATCCCTATTTATGTTTGGTAGATAGTTAAGATGAATCTATGGTAATTATAATACAAACTAAAAAACCTAAATTTCTTAAACCATAAAAATACAAATCCTTAGTCACAAAAATGAAAAAAATGAAGTAGTGAAACAAATATGGTCCTCTAAACAAAAGTTGGAATCTAAAAGGAATTGTCTACGAAAACCCCAAATTCCGGCGGATGGTAGATTTCTTACCGAAATTAGGTAATGAAAAATTCAAAAAATCATAATGATAGAGTGTTTGAATCTTTTTTTTGATAATAGAAATGGATTCAACACCATCAATAACCCCAAGGCACCTATATTTTCAAAAATTTCTTTAAGATTTTGTCATAATCTTGCCAGAATTTCCATTATTTTCCAAGTTAATTTGTGGGTTCTTTAGACTACGAATCTAAATTATGAATCCTTCCTATGATATCTCATTAGAAATTGATTAATAAACTTTACACGTAAAATAAAATCAGATGGATTATTTCAATATCTTGGACTTCAAAATATATTAAAAAAAATCTAAAATTTACATAGAATTGAGAAGTTTATTCTTTTGAGTATTAAAATAAAGATTGTTTTCCAGAATAATCAAACAATTATTAAAAATATTTTGATTTTTATTTATTTTTATATAAATCTCACTAATTTTAAAATAAAAAAGAAATAAATGTAATATAGTAATTTATTAAAATTAAGAATATCAATAAATATAATACAATAATTTATATGTTTTTTTAATTTAAAAGATAACTATGAAAGAGAAATTATTTTCATGAATAAATTTCTCTGAGCCTTGTAGTGTGATAGTGTATTTAATGATACATATTGGATCATTATATTGTTTGTTATCTTTCTCCATGTATTCAGAGTGGAAAAAGTGGAGGAATCATTTCATGAGACTATTTTTACCGACATGACTCAATTTGGCAAAAAAACACCCGAAACTGTTTGGGAGCTTTTTGAGGAATCAAACGACATTTTTTGGGGGTAAAAATTTTCCGCTATAGTGCAACACCTTTTCGTGTTGTTCTACACATAGAATATTTCCAATGATGCAAGAAACATGTTAATTAGAGTTCATATGAAAAAGTTATGCTACTCAAAAGCTAGCCTTCCTGTTTTCACACCTATAGTTTGGGAAGATGTCGTGTCATCCCCCATTATTCATAGAATATGGGATAGCCTTATTTTTTTAATGTAAAATACTCTAGAAGAGTATATATTGTAACTCTAGTTAAGATTTGATGTAGCCAAACTTAACCACTAGTAGGCTATCGGGTTGTGTTATAACCAGGCCACTATGAGGAAGATGCATTCCATTCTTTCGAGAGGATTTTGTTCCATAGGTGAGAAAAGCTAGCCATGAGAGATAGGAGGTAGAACACACAGAGAGGATTTATGCACTGTAGTAGCCCACAGGCCACAAGCATTATTTCTTTATACCTATACCCATATTTCTAGATAGAGAAAGAGAGCGAAACAACCTCACCTTCCAGTTGGGTTTTCTCTCGAAAATATTTTGCGATAGCATATCTTGTGTCTTATGTGTGTGTGAACTTATTTTGTCATTCTCTAATTTTCTTCATAATTTCCATTCACATGCATGCACTAATTACAGTTAAATTTACATATCTAAAAGTTTTAATAAAACTTTAATGGTTTAAAAATTCAGAATTTTAATATATATATTTATCAGATATGTTGTGACAAATGATCTAGTAGAATATTCACGAAATATTATGGACCATTTGGTATTAGAGAAGGTTTATTTGGGTATTTTTTGGAGATTGTAAGAATCTAGATCGCGGGGCCAAAAATCTTAAAACCCCAATCATGGCTGACGAATATGTAAACAAACCTCGTGATCCTACATAGGTGAGGTTTATGTTGTTAGAACAACAAGTCACATATATCAATCAAAATGTAAGCCTCCTCATGGAAACCTTGAATATCAAGTTGGGGATATTTGGAGACGATGGGGGTATGAATGCATAGGACAAATCCAAATGGGGATAAGAAGATTAGAGAGAAACGAAGAACCACCGAAGAAAGAATCCATAAACTATCAACCCGGTTCGAGTGCCATGAATCAATCCCTATTTAAAATGGAAGAAAAAGTCGATATCATTCACAGTTTGTTGAATATTCTTCTCTACCTTTCTTAAATTCTTTATACATTTCCTCCACCATGGCTCTCATAGTCATAAAACTGTCCATGAACTGGGAGTCTGATTCCAAGGGACTTTCTTCTGACATTTTCCTCTTAGGATAGACTCTTCCAATTTTAGGGTTAGCTTCAACCAACTCCCCTTCTCCTAATTTAAGCCTTGATCTAGTTAGCATTCAACAACAAAATCCAGCACAAGCTTGTCTAACATTAGTAACCTAGAGCTTTGATACCACTTGATCTGAAATTGATCCAAGACAATTAATTAAGGTACTACAGACGCATGTGCATGGATGTGCCTATGTTACTTTATGCAACGGATTGATAAGATTGCGAAATACACAGACACTGAAGCAGTTAGAGAAAACATAATAGGCAAACACATAAACACAACAAGTTTAATGAGGAGTTCACCCAACACTCCTGGGTTACGTCTCCTGTTCTAGCCTTCAATGGTGGCCTCTTTATTATGTTTTCAAAGCATAGTTTTTACAACAGTGAGCTCAATCTGAGTCTCACACAACAGATATAAATTAGTAGGACTATACTTGTATCCCCCAAGTCTCTGGAGTACACAAACTCTCCTTACTGAAACTCGACCTCTATTGGTCACAGTAGTATGAGCCTAATCTGAGACTCATACATGACAGGAATATACAGAGGATTTCGCTTGAACCTCTCAAGCCTTCTCTGGAGTACACAAACTCTCTTTGACTCTGTCTGGCTCGATTCTGCCTTTTTCTTTTGCAGGTCAGCTCGGCTCCTGCTTTCTGCGTTTAACTAACTCTTCTAACTTGCTTGCTTCTTTGTCTGTCAGTTCGTGGCTTTAAAGCCAGTCTGCTTCCTGATTGTTCGTTTCTTCTTTGCGGCTTTTTGGTTTCCTTGCCTCTGTCCGTTTGAATTCCTCTGTTCTGCGTCATCATCACTGTGTAATGCCTCACAGGGAGGTGGCCACCTATTTCATAACGAAATGAGTATCATTTCTCTTGGAAATGTTTGAACGTTCATTATTTTTGTTTGCTCCAAGATTTGCCCACGAAACACGAATCTTTGCCAACTCATCATCCATGCCTGACTTCAAACTTTATACAACTTGGCCTATTTACCACATTGAATCCGGTCATCCATCGAATTGCGTTTCCACGGTCGATCTAGAGCCTCCAGATCCTATGGTCTCTGTCCATATCGGGCGGGTAAGTAGCATGACGTTTACCCATCTGATGTCAGTGGTTTTCTCTCTCTTTCACCAGACGCGTGTCACTCACTGTGTGGCATCAGGCGGGACTCAGCTGAAACCTCTTACTGCTTGAAGCCCTTTTGATATTTCGCCGGTTTTTGTGGGACCCGCCTCTTACAAAATCAACGCGATATCCGTATGGTTTTATGACTTTTCAAGTTCGGGTCGCTTGGGGCTTTTCCGTCTTTGAGAGGTTTGCTTGGTGATATGCGATTAGAAACTTGTCGCTAATCACATATCAGAAACCACCCCCGTTTCTCAAAAAGACTTCCCATTCTGTTGTTTCGTGACAGCGTGCATTACCATGGGCCAATGGTCTGCGCGCTTAACTGAGGGTCCTCATTGCTCCGCACTGTTCACAAATTATAACTACTCCGAGGATATTTCTGATAAGCTTGACCTTTGTAAGACTTTGAATCTTTGGCATGAATTTTACAGAGTTACGAAAACTTAGAGAGTGTCTTAGGATCCAATTCGGATCAAATGACTTCATATGTGGAAAAAGAAATAAACTATGTAGACTAATGAGAAAACACCTAGCATGAAGTGTATGAAGGAACGTTGTGAGAAATTCTATAATGAGATCTTGAGAAGGATTATGCATAATTGAAGAAACTAGTGAGAATCAACTAAGGGCACTTGCATAAGAATAATGACCCCAGAAGTGGAAATGGGGCTATCATTAGGAACACATGCCCACAATAACGTGTGCTTGTTCTTAGCAATAGACATGTGTTCCTAGTTGTCTAGGCTCTGTAAGGCCCAAGATAGGCTACTTTCTTAGCATGGTTCAAAAGTGTATAGGCATTATTAGGAAATATCATTATGTAATTTGAAAACCTTAGTTTTATGCGCTATGAAAACCCTAGCTTTGTGGAATTTGAAAACCTTATCAATGTGGAATGTGGAAACTCCAATATAGTGAGTTAAAATTTGAGTGGATAATTAGACAATGTAAGTAAACACACCATATTGGCCTTCAATCACAAGTTGGCGATGCTTGTCAATGTATACTGAAGTAAAATTTGAAGACCTTTGTTTTGTGCAATTTGAAAACCCTACTTTTATGGAATTTGAAAACCCTAGTATTGTGGAATTTGATGGAATGGAATCGTACGGATGTAATTGTTGTTTATACCATTATGAATAATTTATTCCCAACACTCTCTATCTCTCTATTTCCATTTACAGATTTTCTAGTCTCTCTCTCTCACTCTCTCTCTCTCTCTATTTATATTTCCCTCCCTCTCTCATTTTCCAACAAGCACTTCGTTGACTCTCATTGAAGAAATTTTATGAGCTTTATTATCATTGGAATCTCTAACCAATAGAAAATATAGCCCACAAGAAATATGACCACTATGCCATACAAGAACTATGAACTTCAGAACATTAACCCTTAGGAACTATGGTGCATAGTAATTATGACCTCGAGAAATTTGACCCTCATGAACTATGACCTTAGGAATCATTCCTTTGTTATTGATAGTTCCCTTATCAATTAGGAACTTTTACTTTATTTTACAAGAATCTTGACCACAAGAATTATGATGTGGGAGCTTTGACTATGAAATTAAACTATGACCTTTATTTTTCAATCATAGTTCTAGGGAATAATTCATTTGTTAGTTAGGAATCTTGACTCACAAGAACTATAATCAGTGTTTATTAGTCATAATTATAGGGAATTTCTTGATTAGAGAACTATTATGACAAACAACTTATAATCATTTTATTCATTCATTGATCAAATTTCTTGTGATCTAGAGTAATTGTGGTAATAGTTCTCATAGATTATAGTTGCTATGGGTTACAGTTCCTATTGGCTAGAGTTATTAAGGTCATAGTTTTTCTTGAATTGATTCCAAAATCTATCTTTTCAATGTATTGATTATTTAACGATGAGCAGTGGGAAAACAATGAGCATTATCCACCAAGATGAAGAGTCCTTAAGACTATGTTATCCATATTTATGCATGTATGGTATTGATATTCTTGGCACTTTTCGAGCCTTCTCTTCTTCCCATATTTTGGTCATCCATTTTTTGTCAACCACTTATTTTGAGGTAATCTTCTTTAGGATCACCACTACAACTTCAAAATGGTTGAGCAAGTGATATAGTGAGTTGGAAAGGTAGTTTAAATATTAAATGGTGATGGGGCAGCTTGTTTGAGTTTCAAATTTAAATTAAAAATCTTAAAATTGCAGTATACCACCTCTCATTTGTCTCGAGGACTATTTCGAAAACACTTTGTTTAGTTCGAATCAATGTAGGGAGATGGAAGAATGTAGAGTCAAAAAATAATCAAGAGGCTCCATAATGGACATTTCATTGTAGTATATGTTTTTTTCTTTTTTCTCACTATTGGAAGTAGTCTTAGAATAACATCTTGAACATTCTATGGTCTCTCCATTTTTTATTCATGATCTTCTCTAATAACAATTTTACATGGGGTAATTTAGACAACGAGTCTTTCATTCACAGTTTGGACTAATCTTTGAGTACTCTCTAGTTATCAATATTAGATATCAAGCGACCTCAAGTTTGGATAACTAATTATGGCATCTAATTACCTATTTTCTCATTCTTTTCCAAGTTTCAGGAAATAAGTGTATTCAAATGTTCCACATTGCAATTAGTAGGTTGATTGTTGAGTTACTACTTCCAGAAAGTATCCCTTTGAAGTAAATTTAGAGAACTTGCAGAACTATAATGATGAAATTTTCTAACAAAGAAAGCCAAATGCTTGCATTGCAATTGCACATGAAGAAAATGAAATCTTTGTGTACACAACTAGATTCTCCAATGTTTGCATTGCAATTGCACATGAAGAAAATGAAATCTTTGTGTACACAACTAGATTCTCCATTGTCATGATGCCACTGGTGATACAAACATATGCTTTGTCATTTCTTTTAAGACACCATCCTCTGATTTCGTCAATTCCTTTAAGACACCATCCTCTGATAAGAGAAAGGATGTGCGTACCAAAGAGAACCTCAATGAGGAACCAACATGGCAATCCAAAGTAGATGAAATCTACATCCTATCATATGGGTCATTAGTATAATATAATCTATGGAATCCATCTCCATGATTAGGGCCCACACATAGAGAAATATAGAATAGTAGGTAAAAAACAAAAGGAAAATCTTATATCCTTATTGAATACTTAATTGATAAATTATCTTTATTTTGTAAGACATTTATTAAATTATTTAAATATATATGTTTTTATTTTATTTTATTTCTTAATTATTTTACCTCCAATCCTATGTTTTCAACAAGAAAGTGTGTTGGTATCTAAGTTTTATACTAATTTGAATTACTATAAAGTTTTTTACAAATTTTAAACCCATCAATTAAAGCAATTATAGTTCACATTTTTCTTTTAAACAATTCTACAAACATGATTTAAATACTTCACTATTTTAAGTACCAATCAAGGTTAAGAGTTTGTAATTACAAGACAAAAGTTTTTCATTCCATCACTACATAGAAGCTTGCCATATAACAATGTATTAACAATTTTTTTAATGCTTCTTTGAATTGACCTTATTGCTGAAGTCAAGCTGATAAAAATAAATTGAGTATTATAGAATGACTTGAGATATTTCAATTCAAAATCAATAAAAATTTTACCCCTTTTTAATAGTTGAACTACTTTTCCATTTATCTTAGTTATTTAAAAACTGTCTAATATATTTTATGTCTTAAGCATACTGTGAAGCTAAATAAATAACTTAAAATCCTAAAAAAAATAAATTAATTTCAAATAAGAACTTCAAAATAATATATTTTTATAGAAAAATTATCCCAATTCAAATTAACGTTCACTTCAAATAAACCATAAATAAATTATTTGATATAAGAAATTTTCTCTCCAGTTTTTGTCCATTTCATGGTAAATAAAATCTCTTATTTTTTTTACTCTACAAAAGTCTTACCATTTTCAAATGAAAACTTTTGCATTTGGGAATCAGCGAGCCTTGACTCTTATTATTACAAAGTAAATTAGTTTTGGTAGTAAATGAATAATTTTTGTATTGGGCATTTAATTTGTTACAATTTTATACTTTGAAGTTCTGAATCAATGAAGTTATATCATCCATCATATTAAAATAGTCTTTTTTGCACGAAAAGAATTAACATAAGACTTGAACTAACAATCTCAAACGAATGTTGTCAATTAATTTATATCCAAAGTAAGAATTTAGAATATAATTAAAATTGTTTTATATCATCCATCATATTAAAATAGTCAAAATAGTATCTGTCTTTCGATGAAAAGAATTAACCTAAGATTTGAACTAACAATCTCAAAAGAATGTTAATTTATATCTAAAAATTTGTAAAAATTTAAAATATAATTAAGATTGTTTTATATTTCTGAATAAGTAAATGTTTTTATTATAAAATCATTTACCTGGAAAGCCCTACAACCAACCTAAGAATACGATGTAATCCTCTACATTCATCATAGAATCGAATCTTGTAGTGTCTAATTCCTCAATGTCTTGTTTGTATTGGAACTAATTCTTGTTTTTAGAATTTTAATATTCAACGCTCTGGAAACATGGACTGATTTTTCTGAGAATTAAGGCTAATTTTGTGGATTAAGTGTAATATGGTCATACAGAAAGCAGTGTATCTCAAACAACAGTTTCAAACTCAGAAATGGGACCACACTTCTTTGAATAATAGTTAATAACCAGAGCACATCTCTTCTTACCAAGAGCGTGTATCTCAAACAACAGTTTCAAACTCAGAAATTGGACAACACTTGAATAATAGTTAATAACCATAGTACATCTCTTCTTACCAAGAGCAAAACCAAGAGCGTTTGCTGGACTTGCACATCATGAAAGCTTTATATTCGAAATTATTCATATTCCACAAAGGGCATCACAAATCTATTCTTCCAGAAAATAAATTGATGCTCTTTGGCCGGTAGATATTGTTCAATGAATTATTGTTTGAAAAACGACTGTTCAAGAAAGCTGCTGAGGCACATATTCTCAAATTCCGCACACATGATCAGGACGATGAGGGCATGCTATTTCCTATATTTAATTTGGATGAGGGAATAGAAGAGATGTTCGTGTTCAATATCGGCTGTGTAACAAGACTTATGTGCCTTTAGGTGGATGGATCGATTTTGTGAGGCCGCAGGCCCTTAAATATTGTCCAATTTTGGTGGCACAATGTGAACATAAAATTTCTTATGAGCTGCATCACAAACATATTGTCCAATTTTGGATGCATAATGTGAACATAAAATTTCTTATGGCCTGCATCAAGAAATACAGATATGAATAAGTCTCCCATCGCACATCTTCTTGAACATTTTTAACCTCTGTTCCTCCTCCTTCCTGTAAGATGGGAAAAACACAACCATTTTCAATTCTACCCATTCCACAAAGTGAATCAAAAATTATATTCTTCCATGAGGCTCCATAACAGTTTTTTCTCCACGCAAGTCGACCAATAATAGAAATAAAAGCTCTGCAAACTCACTATTTCGACATTATAGGGAAGACTATTCAAACTCATTACAGGAATGATCGACACTGCAAATAAAACTCGAGTGTGAGCAACAACATTTTGGGTTGATATAAATAAGTCTCGAGCTCTTTGGTGTTCATGAAAATTGTGTGGTCTCCTTGATTCGCTTAGTTAGGAAATATCACACCATTCACATGTTTACTGCTTCTTTGAGCCTTCATACATTTAGTGCTTCTGCCACCTTTCATGTGTAAAATTTATAGCACAAAGTGCGTGAGTGTAGTACACTTCTGCTAGTTACCAACACTCCATGTCCACCTACATTGATGCGAACATAATGCAGCAGTTGGATTCAAATCGGTTTCGTCAATTTTTATTACAATATGAGGCATCAATCATTTAAAAAAACAAATAGATAAAGACATCAAAGGCATCAACTAAATAGGCCATAAACGATTTAGCAAAAGTAAACATAAGAATGTAAAAGGGTTATGAACTTCGACATGTATTAAAACTATCATCATCCAGTATTAAAAATAAAAATGTACAGGAAAAATATAAAAAATAAGAAAAATAATCATATGGGAAAAAATAATAACAATATGAAGTTGGTATAAACAAAATAAAAAAATTGGAAGATGTAAATTTAAAATGTTTGGTAAGCAAAAATAGATATTTATTTATTTTTGGTAATATATATAAATTAAATTAAGTAAATACAAATAAGTATCAATTTATAATAAATATTGAAATATTTATATTTTAACATGGAGATTCTTAATCATTAAATAGGTTTTGCTACAATATTATGGCTTATCAATACCATATACTCAAGAAATAATGGCTTATCAATACCATATGCTCCAAAAATGCTAACTCACTTCATATCACACATGTTCATATAGAAGCCGTTTTTTAATTAATCAATTTAATTAAAAAAACAAAAATGACATAATTACTTTGAACAGTGATCTAAACTTTTAATTTATATATACTATTATGAATATTCTAAACTATTCTATGTAGGTTAAATTGCTACCATGGCCTAATGATTATTGATAATTAAATTAAAATTCTAAAAACTCTATTTCAAAATAGACATGCATATCCATATGATTAATGAATGAATGAAATTTTAACATCCATGAGACTAGAAATAGACTACTGGACAACCAACTTCCTTGCTTTTTGCCTTTTGCGAAAAAATATAATTTAGATTATTAATGATGGAAACAAATGTAATGTATAACAATATGTAGTGATTAAATGGTGGCACCTTAATGTCAAAAGTCTCTTAACCAAAATGAAAGAACATCGCTTTACTACAATGAGAGACGCTCTACAGCTCGAGCCATCTTGTACTGGTGTAAATGTTTGTAAACATTTACATGTTGACATAATTCAAAAATAATAAAACATTAAAAGTAACATAGAGCCACTGAACATTTAAATGTTAACTCAATTAATATTAAAAAATAAATGAAAAATTTTGTTTGAATAATTTTTTAGATAAAAGAAAATCACAATATACATATCACATTACAAATATATAACATATAAATAGTAACTATAAATTAAGATTTATTTTACCATATAAATTAAAATAATAATTCTTTTTTCCCCTGGAAAAATCGTAATCTTTCATTATAATTTGAAAAATTACATATTGTAGATGCATCGAGATGCATATGCTAGAGTTTGTCAGCCTGATGGCTCAACAAAATAGATATTAGATATATTAGTATAGTTGACCAGTTCATCACACAGGATGATCGTTTAGGTTCTTTTGTTTTATATACATATTGCCACGCAGGGCCATTTTATATACTTTCCGTCCAAAAAGTAATAAAAAAACTGTACAATTACTTCAAAATTTATATCAGATATTCAGTTCATGGGTTGTCCGCCCTGTGGTAATGAGGGTCTATGTATGGCCGATGATAATATTGAAAAGCATTAGACCCTCGCTGCTCCTGGATCATCCACTCTCCTCGGGGTAGTGACGTGGCCACCTTGGATAGTTCGTCGGCACTGTTGTTGTGTTCCCTGTAAATATGATTACAAGTAATATCATTAAAATGTACCTTCATAATATTTATTTCATCCAATATATTGCTGAGTGTGTGAGTGTGGCAAGCAGTTGTAGCATTAAACCAGTCTATGATGATCTTTGAATCGCCGAAAATATGAATGTTCATGCAATTATGACCCAATGAGAAATGCATGAGGTGACGAAGTGTAATGAGCTCGGCAAAATTGTTTGAGCCAGTCCCCAAACCCATTCGGACTTTATAGTAGTGCTGTTCGTTCATGTAGAGGATAAATCCGCCCCCGCATCCCTACTGTTGGGCTGCGCCATCAAAGAATGCCCATGGGGTATTCTTATCTATGTGAGGTGGGTCGCGAGGCCTTCGGGCTCGAGGTTGGGGTGGTTCCGGCACATCATTGTAAGCTGATATAATCTGTGCATATGTGTGCGGCCAGCTTACATTTTTGCCATCAAATATGGTTCGGTTCCGTGTCAACCATAGTTTCCAGCTTATAATAAGAGGGAGGCTCTGTAATTTGGATCCCTTGTGCCGGTGGTACCAATCTTCCCAAGCCCTATTCAAATCGTCACCCTCCCAGGTGCCCGTGAATTGAATCGCAGATGATATGTTTTGCCATAGTTCCGTCAGGGCAGTACACTTCAGAAAGAGGTGTGTTGTCGATTCAACATCGTTTTTACACAGCGAACACCAGGTAGGCCTGTGGATGGCACGATGCATGAGATTTTCCCCGGTGGGGACTTCGTTTTTTAGTATGCACGAGAAGAATAATTTGGCTTGGGGTGGTGCTGTGAGTTTCCAAATAGCCTTCCACCAGAAAGTTACCAAGTCAGGAACTTTGTGTGATATCAGCACTTGGTAGCACCCCTTTGGAGTATATATACCACTATCTGATTGGTGCCAAATGAGTTCATCCGGTCCCTCTTTTATCCTAATGTGTGATTCGTGAAGAGCTGTAATACATTCATTCCATTCATGGTGCCAACATTGGGGTAGATTGATTTGATGTGCGGTTTTCCATCGTTGAGTGAGTATGGTGGTATTGAGAGGATCCGCAATATTGGCTATGACCTTGATGTCCTGGGAGTGTATATACTGTATAAGATTCTTGGTTAAACGATGTCTTCCACCGCTCCCAATCCAAGGATCAATACCAATGCGACCCGACTGACCATTATTTATTCTCCAGATCAGATTGTCCCTGATGAGAGGCAGTGAATGAAGAAGAACCTTCCAGACTGTTGAGATGCCAGTTTTGGGCCAATTTGGGAGTCGAATCCATTCCATGATATTCATTGGCCAAATGTATTTATGATATGATATGCCAGTCCAAAGATTTTGTCCTGTGAGCAATGTCCACCCCATTTTGGCAGCAAGTGCCTGAGCGAAGAGAGGCAGGTCTTTTAAGCCCCAGCATCCCCATTTCTTAGGCAAAGCTATCCTATTCTAGGCCACCCAGGCAAATATCCTCTTGTCTTGATTCCCATTCCATGGGAATCTGTTGCATATTTGGTGAAGTCTGGTCAAAATGTTTCTAGGTATCCAGGCAAGTGCCATCCAATAAACAGGAGTGGCCTCAAGGACAGATTTTACCAGAACAAGCCTACCGGCTCTTGATAAGTATCTGTGACTCCAAATTTTTAGCCTCTTCTCCAATTTTGATACGAGCCAAGTCCAATTAGCAATCTTCTGATTGACAGGCTTGGTCTAGTATCCCAGATATTTTAGACCTCGATCTAGAGGGGTGATGCCATAAGGAAACAGACGGTGCGCATATTGGGACTCATGAATGGAAGTGTGGGTGAATATGATGGAGGATTTTGAGTGGTTTGCTAACATGCCAGTGGCAGATGAGAAGAGGGATAGGATCTTTGAGAAGGAGCGGGAATCCCTGATACTGCCATCGAGAAAAATAATAACGTCATCCACAAACAGGAGGTGGGTGAGATAACAATCATCTGATATCTTAAGACCACCAAGATCACCATCCCTCTTAGCTGATGCAATCAACTGACTGAGGCCATCCATGACAATCAAAAATAGAAGAGGAGACAGGGGGCAGCCCTGTCTGAGTCCTCTTTCAGAATGGAAGAAATGAGATGCAGACCCGTTAATGAGCACACTGAAGGTTGGAGTGGTAATACAAGCCATGATCCATGTGATGAAGTTGTGGGGGAAACCCAAGTGGATGAGGAGCATCTTAATATATAGCCAACTGACACGGTCAAAAGCCTTTACCAGGTCAATCTTTAGGGTGATGGCCTTTTGGTGTTTGGTCCAGATGGAATGGATGGCTTCCTGGGCCGAGCCAATAGCTTCATGGATCTGGCGGTGTTCAAGAAAAGCAAATTGTTGAGGAGAAATATGACGTGACAGGATAGGGCGGAGACGATTAGCAATGATCTTGGAGATGATCTTATAGAGACAATTGCAGAGTGAGATGGGTCTGTAATCATCGAAGGAGGATGGGGAGTCCGATTTGGGTATGAGGGCTATAAATGTCGAGTTGATGGCATTATACATTGTTCCAGATACCCGACATTCCTCCACTACCCTTAGTAGATCATGGCTGAGCAGCTCATAGAAAGAAAGGTAGAATTCGATGGTCCAACCATCCGAACCTGGGATTTTATCCTTTTTGAACCATTTCAAAGTGCCCTCAAGCTCCCTAGGAGTCATAGGATCAAAGAGAGCCTCTGCTTCGTCCCCATTTACAAACCTGGGGAATGAACAATAATATTTATAATGTCCGCAAGAGTCGAGCCTCGAGGGTTTTTATAAAGATTCCTGAAGTGTGATGATCCCAGGTGAGAGAGCTTGCTAAATGTGTCAGCCACACCTCCTTCCGGATTCGGCATGCTCCATATAGTATTAGTGACTTTCCTGCCCTGTGCATAATTGTGAAAAAACCGTGTGTTGTCATCCCCTGCCTTTAACCATATAGCTCTACTACGAAGACAAATAGATTCCTCTCTGTCTTTTAATATCTGTGACTTCTGTCTTTCAAGTTCCACCAGGTGAGATTTATCTTCAGCAGTGACAAACCCCAAACCTCTTTCATCCATTAGGGTGCAGAGCTCAGTTTCTATGTGCAGTAGAGCCGAATTTTCCTTCTGATACTTCTCTTTGGCCCATTTGATGGATAGGTGCTTTAGCTGGGCTAGATTGGAGCAAAATCCTTTTGCTAATGAGTCTGATCTGTCAATCGGATTCACAGCCCAAAAATCTAAGACCATCCGAATATAAGAAGGGTCCTGTAGCCATATGTGATTAAATTTGAAGGGGGCTTTTGGTTTTTGCATAGGACTCGAGATCTCCAAGTATATAGGGGAGTGGTCCGATATGCCACCAGCTCCAACCCATTGTTTATATTGATGCAGTTGTTGTATAAGGGATCCTTTCATGATAAATCTATCAAGTCTGCGAGCTAGGGCCGCCTCGCCCACCCTTCTATTCTGCCATGTGGGTAGAGGTTTGTTCATAGGGACATTAATCAGATTATGTCTTTCCAGTAGATCAGTCATATAGCCAGTGATCGAGTCGACCTGTGCCATGGATCCCCAAGATTCACCATAGCCCAGAGAAAAATTGAGGTCACCTCCAATGATGATATTCTCCTTAGATAAAATAGAAAGTCCAAGTAGATGTTGCCAGAACTGTTCCCTTTGCTGACAAGGACCATAGATGTTTATAACCTGAAGGCTGGTCCCCAACTCAGTTGAGAAAAGGTCAATACCCATATACCCTCGACCTCCCCATGATGCTATAACTCTAATGGATTTTGGATTGTACCCAATAGCAAGACCTCTGGATCGTCCAGTAGAGTCTATGGCCGAAAATATCCACCCCGGGCACATAGAGGTTAAGGAATCAGAGATGAGATCGGCCGGGCCAAGAGTCTCTTGAAGTAGTATGATGTCAATAGGAATAATCTCAAAAAGTCTTCGCAGGGCTAGTTTCTTTGAGGCACTAGCCATGCCCCTGCAATTAAAGGTGAGGCACTTCATGGGGGAATGTTGGCAAGGGCGTTCGCTGCTCTAAGAACCCCATCAAGAGTAGATTGATGGCCAGAGGCTACTTCAACTCCACCACGTTGGATAGCCTTAGATAGGTTATATTTTCTCCCCCGAGATGTCAAGGGGGTTGATCCAAGAATGGCAAGACCCAAACCAGCAAAATGTAGAGGGGGATCCTGGTTTATTGTGCGAGGACGAAGGTTATAGTGATGTGGCTTTGTCCCCCGAGGTGAAGAGGGAGAAGAGGAGGGCGAAGATAGGGAGTGTAGGGAGGGGGCAGGTGGAGCCATGATAGGAGAGGATGGCAATGTGCATTGTGCAACAGATATATATGGTAAATGAAACGAGCAGCAGAGAGTATTACAAGAGAAAGGAGAGGATAGAGATGTACCCGAAGCTTTTGCGGCTTCTGCTGCTACCCGTGATCTGGTGACTAGCGGCGAGGGCAAGCAGTGAGTTGCAACTGCTGCCTATTGGGCTGTATTGACTGAGGGCATCGGACCAGGTGCAGGAGTGCACTGATTTGCCTGTAATGCAATCTTGGTGGGTACAGTAGGTTCTATGGGGGTATCATCTGCCTTCTTGTTGAGGGGGCAGTCCTTGAATAGGTGCCCAACCTTGTGGCATCGACGGCATCAAAAAGGAACCCCCTCATAATCCAATATCTGAACCCTGGTGTAGTTTCCCCAATGTAGAGTGATTTTCTCCTCCAGCCCCTCGCGGGTATCCAAATGTACTAGTATGCGAGCAAGGGTTCTATTACTCGATTCCACAAAGGTTTTATCATGATCAAGATATGTCCCCAGAGCATTTCCTATTCGAACGAATACCTCCTCACACCAGTATTGTAGAGGGAGACCAGGCAGGCGTACCCATAATGGACCAGCCCCAATTTGTTCTCTCTCAGGATCAAAGAGAGGGCTCCATCTCTTTAGCAGGACCGGTGCCATCTCAATGTGCCAGTATCTGCCGAGCACCAAGTTTGTGTAGGCCTCCTTTGCAAAGTGAAGAGAAAACCAGCCTCTAGGTAAAACTTGTACCTCTAGTAGTTCGTGGAGTACACCTCCCTAGATTTCCTTGACCCATAGCGTGAGTCGAGCAGCCGAATATGCCCTTCCACGAACATGGCCAACCAGTATAGTGCGAGCCATGGTAGCTGCTTCCCCAATGGCTGAGGTTTCACCAAACCGGATCGAGATGTCCTTTGAGGTTGATTTTACGCACTTTGATTTCCTTTTCCGCGAACGAGGTGCAGATGGGTGGTCTGCGAGAGGATCCGGTGTGCGGGCCGGGGGGGTAGATCTAACCCTAACCGCCGGAGTCTCAAAACATCCTGATGGCGAGTGTAGTGAACCAGCAGGGTTAGGGGCCACCGGGGGTAGAGGATCAGTAGTAGTCTCAGCAAGGAAAGAAGTGCCGAGAGGATTTGGGTCGAAAGTGGGTGATAGAGGTGCAACAGTAGAAAGGATGTGTAGGGTTCCAGGGGACAGGGGGGTCTATCCAGAGCCGATGATGGCTGTGTGTGCCCTACTGAGAGCAATGCCGACTGGGGATCCGGTAAGGTAACCACCGGAGAGGTGTTAGGTAGAAATAGATCTGACTGATAACCAGGACCGACTTTCGAAATGTGAAATAAGGGCCACCAAATATAATGTGGTCGGGATGGGGGTCTTCGGTGTAGTCTACCTCCTCCAATTCCATTGTTTCTCCCAATATACCTGCAGAGGAAGACATCCCGAAAACGACAGATGGTCGGGAAACGGGATAGGAACAGATAACCGTCGGCTAAGGGTACGCGGGCAGTAATGGTATCGGGCTGCAGTGATGGCCTGCTGTTATCCGGTCCCCTGTGGTAATAAACGAGGGTTATCCAAAACCCTTACAAAATCCTGTGGCGCCCGCACGCTCCATTTTTTCCCCCCATTAAAATAATGATTCTATAACCATATTTAAATTTAATCAATAAATACATAAAAACTTAATATTTATAATAAAATTACAATATAACAAAATTTTTAACTATGGATATTCACCAACATAAATCCATATTAACTAAGGATTTATCAAGCTATGAGAGTAACCAAATCTCTCTAGGTACAAATCTTTCCTCATGTTTTTCACATCTTGAGAGATACTATCCCTATTTATGTTTGATCAATAGTTAAGATGAATCTATGGTAATTATAATATAAACTAAAAATCCTAAATTTCTTAAACCATAAAAATACAAATCCTTAGTCACAATAATGAAAAAAATGAAGTAGTGAAACAAATATGGTCCTCTAAACAAAAGTTGGAATCTAAAAGGAATTGTCTATGAAAACCCCACATTCGGGTGGATGGTAGATTTCTTACTGAAATTAGGTAATAAAAAATTAAAAAAAAATCATAATGATGGAGTAATAGAAATGGATTCAACACCATCAATAACCCCAGGGCACCCACATTTTCAAAAATTTCTTTCAAATTTTTTCATAATCTTGCCGGAATTTCCATTATTTTCCAAGCTAATTTGTGGGTTCTTTAGACTACGCTGAATCTAAATTATGAATCCTTCCTATGATATCTCATTAGAAATTTATTGATAAACTTTACACGTAAAATAAAATCAGATGGATTATTTCAATATCTTGGAATTCAAAATATATTAAAAAAGTCTAAAATTTACATAGAATTGAGAAGTTTATTTTTCTAAGTATTAAAATAAAGATTGTTTTCAAGAATAATCAAACAATTATTAAAAATATTTTGATTTTTATTTTTTTTATATAAATCTCACTTATTTTAAAATAAAAAAGAAATAAATGTAATACAGTAATTTATTAAAATCAAGAATATAAATAAATATAATAAAATAATTTATATGTTTTTTTAATCTAAAAGATAATTATGAAAGAGAAATTATTTTCATGAATAAATTTCCATGAGCCTTGTAGTGTGATAGTGTATTTGATGATACATATTGGATCATTATATTGTTTTTCATCTTTCTTGATGTATTCAGAGTGGAAAAAGTGGAGGAATCATTTCATGAGACTGTTTTTACCGACATGACCCAATTTGGCAAAAAAATACCTGAAATTGTTTGGGAGCTTTTTGAGGAATCAAACGACATTTTTTGGGGTAAAAATTTTCCGCTATAGTGCAACACCTTTTCATGTTGTTCTACACATAGAATGTTTCCAACGATACAAGAAACACGTTAATTAGAGTTCGTATGAAAAATTTATGCTACTCAAAGGCTAGCTTTCCTGTTTTGGGAAGATGTCATGCCATCCCCCACTATTCATAGAATAGCGGATATCCTTATTTTTTGATGTAAAAGACTCTAGAAGAGTATATATTGTAACTCTAGTTAAGAGTTGATGTAGCCAAACTTAACCACTAGTAGGCTATCAGATTGTGTTATAACTGGGCCACTATGAGGAAGATGCATTCCATTCTTTTGAGAGGATTTTTTTCCATAGCTAAGAAAAGCTAGCTAGGAGAGATAGGAGGTAAAACACAAAGAGAGGATTTATGCACTATAGTAGCCCACAGGCCACAAGCATTACTTCTTTATACATATACCCATATTTCTAGATAGAGAAAGAGAGCGAAATAGCCTCACCTTCTAGTTAGGTTTTCTCTCGAAAGGATTTTGCGAGAGCATATCTTGTGTCTTATGTGTCTGTGTGAGCTTATTTTGTCATTCTATAATTTTCTTCATAATTTCCATTCACATGCATGCACTAATTACAATTAAATTTACATATCTAGAAGTTTTAATAAAACTTTAATGGTTTAAAAATTCAGAATTTTAATATATATATATATATATATATATATATATATATATATATATATATATATATATATATATATATATATATATATATATATATATATATATATATATATATATATTTATCAGATATGTTGTGACAAATTATGTAATAGAATATTCACGAAATATTATGGACCATTTGGTATTAAAAAAGGTTTATTTGGGTATTTTTTGGAGATTGGAAGAATCTAGATCAGTGGGACCAAAAATATTAAAACCCCAATCATGGTTGATGAATATTTAAACACACCTCGTGATCCTACATAGGTGAGGTTTATGTTGCTAGAACAACAAGTCACATATATCGATCACAATGTAAGCCTCTTCATGGAAACCTTGAATATCAAGTTGGGGATATTTGGAGAAGATGGGGGTATGAATGCATAGGACAAATCCGAATGGGGATCAAAAGATTGGAGAGAAACAAAGAAACAACCGAAGAAAGAATCCATAAAATATCAACCCGGTTCAAGTGCCATGAATCAATCACTATTTAAAATGGAAGAAAAATTCAATATTAAACCATACCATAATGAGATCGACACTTTGAAGTTGAACCATTGGTTGTAGCAACTGGAAGTTTATTTTAGTGTCCGTTAGATTGAGGAAGGGAAAAAAATCTCATTGGTGTGACTTAAATTGGAGGGCGATGCACTGACTTGGTGGGAGGGCCGCACAGAAACCCTGGGGTTGGAGGGAGAACCTCTTGTGACTAAGTGGGAAGATTTTCAAACCCTGATTAAGTCACAGTTTTATCCCATTGGGTAATTGGAGGACCAGTGGATCCGGTGGCATTACTTCAAGTAAAAGCAGGGACAAAACATGCAGGATTACATCACATAATTCATAAAGATGGCTATAATGTTGGGTATCTCTTGAAAGAACCCAAATGTACTCCTCAAGTATTTGGTGGGGTTTGCACGTCCTTCTACATGAGCAAGTGATGTTGTTCAAGCCCAAATTGGTGGACAAGACTCGTGTACAGGCACAATACCTCGAGAACATCGGCTTGGAAAGAGCGCAATCAAGTGAATTGAAGCAGAAGGAGCAATAGGAAGTTGCTAAGGAGGAGAATAAGAATAAAATATGGGGAAATAATAAAAAAATGATAGTCACAACACGCCGGTGCAAAGATCCTAGCAATCACTAGAACCACTACGACATCGATGGCCATAAAAATGAAAAATGGAAAGTTGCATACAAAGCTAAACCCGAAGAACAATAATAAATATAATAATAAGAATCTCATGACCACAGATTCAAGCAACCAAGTTGAAAGCATCTTGGACATGGATGAGAAGATCGTTTTTACATCAATACAGAAGGAGGCGAATCTGAGTAGCCTTTAGCAATAGCAAGAGAAAGAAATGTCCAAACTCTTCCATATAGAGGTACAGGTCAAGAAGACAAATATTGATGCTCTGTTTGACTCAAGATCATAGGCGAATCTCATTGCAGCAGAGCTAGTCAAGAAGTTGGGGTTGGAAGTTCGTGATCCTCCAAACCCATATCCACTAAGATGGGTAAATAAGGATGCAGAGCTGAAGATAACAAAACAATGTAAAATTGTATTTTCTATCAGTGTCGATGATATTAATGAAGTAGATCTAGATGTAGTTCCCCTTGATGTATGTGGAATCATGTTTGGGAGTCCATATATGTACATGTAAAATGCAATATTCATAAGTAGAGACAATTAGTACTGGGTCATCAAGGATGGAAAATCATTTATCATCAACACGCACAAAGGAAAGTCAAAAATTTAAGTGGTAAGTGCTAACCAACCCAAGAAATTGATCAGTTCCAATAAGAAGTATATTTTATTGTTTTTAAGAGAAAGTTAGTCTGAAGAGGAGTCAATAAGAGGCAATGCATGCCTAGAGGGGTGTACTAAAAAACATAAACAACAATTTGAGGAGATGTTACAGGCATACAGGGATGTGTTCTGAGAGTCCAAAGGGCTACCACCTAAGAGAGAAGTGGAACATGAGATCCAAATAATGTCAGATTCCCCATTTACAAATATTGGGTTGTACAAGTAGTGTGTTATTGAAGAAACAGTTGCAGCAACTGCTTGAAGAGGGTATCATTCGACCGAGTACATCACCCTCTAGGGCACCCATCATCAATATTCCAAATAAGGATGGGACTTTGGTGGATGTGTATAGATTATAGGGTGTTGAATAAAATCACACTCAAGAACATATACCCCCTACCAAGGATAAATGATCTTCTAGATAAATTGTAGCAAGAAAAGTACTTCACCAAGCTGGACTTGAAGTCTATATATAAACAAGTTCAAGTCAATGAAGAAGATTCATGAAAGTCTACCTTCAAAACTAGGCAAGGTTTGTATGACTGGTTAGTTACGCCATTTAGCTTATTTAATGCACTAGCGACATTTATGATATTAATGAATGATGCAATGTGCCTTTTATAGATTGATTTGTTATTGTCTATTTGGATGATATACTAGTATATAGTGCTACCTGGGAGGATAATATTTCACATTTGACACAGGTGTTGGAAACATTGAAGAAGCACTAGCTACTAGAAAATCTCAAGAAGTGTGAGTTTGCAAAACAATCCTTGGTGTATTTCGAGTATATTATTGGTAGAGGAGAACTGAATAAATATCATTCCAAGATGGAGGCCATCATGAAATGGTTAGTGCCTACTAATGTTTATGAGGTTGGGAGTTTCACTGGGGCAACAAAATACCTAAGGAAATTCATAGGCTCATTTTCAGTGGTAGAAACACTGCTCCATGCCATAAAAAGAGTGGTAAGAGTTTCCAGTGGGGAAAAGGTCAGCAAAAGGATTTCAAGGAGCTAAAGAAGAAATTTAGTCAAGTACAATTTTTGGCATTACCAAACTTGCAGCGACCCTTTAAAGTGGAAACAGATGTGATTGGGTATGCTATGGGAGTTGTCTTGATGCAGGGAGGAAGGCCTATATGCTACCATTTTGAAGTATTTCATGGGGAAATTATTAACTATCCTACCTACAACAAGAAACTCTATACCATGGTGCAAGCTGTCAAGAATTGGAAGCACTATTTGATGGGAAAGGAGACAATAATCCACACAGATCGCTAACCATTATAGTACTTATAGGCCCAATGTAAGCTACAACAAACTAGGCATTACAAGTGGATGGGGTTTTTACAATAGTTTCATTTGGTGATCAAGTATAAGAAGGGAAGCACAAGAAAGTTGTCCGACATGCTATCAAGGCCACCCATATCAAAGATCCTAGCTTTGGGCACTCTTATGCACATGGATATATTCACCCATGATGCATATAAAGAGGCATATTTAGAGGATGAGGACTTCAAGGAGGTGTATCAGCAGTTGCAAAGTCAGAGTCATGTGTACAATGACGAAAACACCATTGACTACCATCTCTAGGATGGGTTACTCTATAGGATGGATAAGCTATGTTTTCCTAAAGGTGAGCAAATGTAGTTGATTAAAGAGACTCAAACATCCAAGGTTGCATGACAGTTTGGTGTAGTGAAGACTATGTCTAACTTGCAAAGGTATGTGTATTGGCCGAAGATGTAAGAGAAGGTAGCCAGGTTCATAAGAGGATGCATGATTTGTTGTACCAACAAGCCTAGCAATAGGAAATAGGGTTTATATCATCCCTTACCTATACTTACTCGTCCTTGGGAAAGAATTTCCAAGGGAATTTGTGGGAGGTTTACCGATAACCAGGAAGGTACATGACTACCTGTTCATGGTAGTTGTCAGGTTCAACAAGATGTGTGTTTTGATGCCTTGTAAAAAGACCATAATTGGACAAGAAGAAACAAACTTTTTCTTTTGATAGGTCTCGGTGCACTTTGGGATACCAAGGAGAATAGTTCCGGACAGGGATACAAGATTTCTCAGTTCTTTTTGGATTACATTGTGGGAGAAGATGGGTACAAATTTGAAGAGATCTACAACATTCCATCCACAGACAGATGGGCATACATAAATAGTCAACAAGACTTTGGTACATTTTTGGAGGGGATACAACCCGACGCATTCCAAGACTTGGGATGAAAATTTGATATGTATAAAACATTCCTACAACAGAGAAGCCCACACTTCTACATGTAAGTCCCCATTTGAAACTTTTTCTTGGATATTTTTCTCCTTCACCTTTGGATATTGCGTATGGGCAACACGGAAGAGTGAGGGAAGATCTTATAGGATATGCTTTGAGAGATGAAAATTTTATAGAGAAGATCAAGAATATCCATCTACATGTGGAAGAAACACTATAGAAGTGATCGGAGAAGTATAAGGCCATATGATCAACATATAACAAAGAAATAATTCAAGGTGGGAGATAGAGTATGGATACAATTGAACAAGGAGAGGCTGCGTGGGCCTGGTAAGAAAATCAAGGTTCTGAGGTGTTGTAGCATCCATCCTCATTTGAATTTCATTATTAAATATTATCACAAAAAAAAAAAAAAATATTATGTTTAAAAATCAAAAGAGAGTTTGAAAGTCCGAAAGCAGTGATTTAAGTTATACTATTAGTGGCATTCAAATGCAATATAAGGTGGGGCCCGACCCATATACTAAAGTTTGAGCGGTATTATGAAATATAAACAAGTGATGGTTTAAGAGGCGGGTAAAGTTCTTTGCGGGGGAACAACGAGCATGAGTTATAACTCAGGCTCAACCCCCGCAGTTGACCATGACATCAAGGTAGTTGACTAAGATCTACGGCCTGAGATCGCTGCGGGGGTTCAAGCCTGATGAACCTCCCGTACACTCCCTACCCCCGCAGTAGGCCACCCCCATCATTTCACTCCACCTCGTCTCCTCCACATCATCTGCCACTCTCATTCATTACTGTCCACCTCACCCATCATACCTTGTCACCTCATTTGCCACTCCATTAATTAGTTACATTAATTACAAGGTTTCCCTCCATTTTTCTTACCATATATATAAAAGAAAAGTAAAATCTCATTGCATTAGTCTTTTGTTTTTAGTACTAAGCAAGCTCGCATCCAGTTAAGCATTCTAAGTCAGCAATTGTCGCAACAACTGTCATCAGCAACTGTCACCAGCAACTATCTTCTATAGACACCATGTCCAAACAAGTAAGTTCTTCCTTAGTCATCCATACCCCATTAATGGATGTCAAACGCGATATTTCTGATACCCACTACACAATTAAGCATCTTTCACTGTATCAAGAAGTCATTCTGAACCATAAAAAGTCCCCTATATTCATGGCAATGGTTAGGTCAGGTGTTTTAGCTGCTTTTGTCCCAAGGACTCATTTATTCCCTGAATTTATTCAATGGTTAGCATCAGCAATGTACCCCAAGAAGTGTTTTTTAATGAATCAGTCAGGGGAGAGTGTTTTTCAAGTAACTTCACAATTAATTCACCAAGCTTTGAATTACCCTGTATCTGGAACTTACACCACCTTTACTGAAGAGTCTTTGGCTTCATATTATGATAACCTATCCCCCTAGGAGTCTTCTCATGTTACCTCTTTCCTGGCTCCTAAATCTGGTCAATTCTCTCTAGATGGAAATCTGTTCTCTTTAAACATTTTTGCAAGTAATTTCTAAGACTCTAGGAAAAGAAGATTCCAAGCAGGTTGATAAAGTAGTGCTGGGATTTTTCTCTTTAATGATGAAGCTAGAGGTAGTACTAGATATTCCAACATTCTGGGTGGATACTATCAATACCCAATTCATGACTTTGCCTCTTACTGGGTCCTTCAAGTTTCCTTCAGTTATTACTTATCTATTTTTGTACCAGAATGCTGAACATTTTACAAATTTGGGACTAAATGTTGTTGACATAAATAAGAAGAAGTAGTCAATGGTATTCTGGACAGACCTAATAAGAGGAGATCCAGGAGATGGTGGTTTATTTGAGTTCACTTCTTTATTCCTTCCAGTGGCTTATAAGATCTTGAATGGAACCTTGCCCCCAACATTTCTTCCTAAAGCTCAAGAATTTCTTCAATTGAGTAAGGATGTGAGGTGTGGAGATTGGTTCATCTTTGAAGAGCATGTAGAGATTAGGCTTTATGGAGCCTCTATCAAGCCTTATAGGTTACCAAAATTTGTGCCAATGAGGGTTTTTTCCCTTGAATTTATCAGGCAGAGCTTGAATTTAGATCAGGTTCATTTTGTTCCTATGAAGAAAGGCAATTTATTTAAGTCACCAAAAGTAGTAGGACGCTTCATTGTGAACATCAGACAAGCTACCCAAGAGGACGAGAGGTTATTGAATGACATGTGTCTTTTACAAGTGGTTGAGTGGGCTTATGACCCTCATCAAATTATTTCCAAAAGAAGGTTAGAGAATGGATATTCATCCTTTGTGCATGATAGTAGACTAGAAGCAGAGAAATTGGCAAATGGAGGTCTGTAAAACACTCAGGGGATAGAGATTGGAACCCCTAGCATTACAGAAAAGGGTGTCAAGAGGGCTAGAGAAGAATTTATTGATTTGGATGAGGAAGAATCTGAAGTAGCAAAAAGGACTAAGCTTCAGGATGCAATGTCTTTAGAAGAACCTGGTTTGGTGATTCAATTAGGAGAAACAAAAGGTGCCCCAACTTCCCCGTCTTCCAGAGAACCTGTTCATGATCAGGTTCCTTTAATTAAAAGTATGTTTGCTCAAATAGCTGAGAGAAACCAGAAGGTGAATTTAAATATGGAGGCTCAAGCTGAGTCTCAAGTTGCTCTTGAAGAAACTAGATTGCTATCTGCTATGGATTTGGAGAAGAGCTAACTTAAAATTGATTTTTCTCATCCTATTGAAATATCAGTTGAGTCCGCCAATAATTTCAAGAGTGTGAATTTAACTTTTGACACTCACAAGATTCCAATGCTTGACAAGATCAATTTGTACATGCAAACTGGGCAATTGATTGTAAATTATTTACATAAAACAAATGCAGTAGCTGTTAAGGAAGAAAAAATGCTAAATAAGGTAGTTCAACAATTAAAGTTGGAGAAATCCAACTCTAGAGCTTTGGATGCTCAAGTGGATGAGCTAAAGAAAATTATCATAAAAATAGGTGTCAATCCTGATGACCAACCTGCTATTCAGAAATTGTTGCAATCTTCTAAGTCTGAGATTGGGGTTTTGAAGAAGAAATTGAATCGACCTACAGGTGAGAATCCCATTGCTTTAGGGATAGCTGAAGTAGAAAATGAAAAGGAAAAGCTCCTACAGGATGTGTTGAAAAAAATTGAAGAAGTTTCTTTACTTAAAGAATCTTTGGATAAGCTGTAATGACAGGTAGACACTCACGTCTGTAAAATAGTAATGCCAACCAACATAGATGATCCAACAACACAGGTTATACAGTTGGGAATAGAGCTTAAAATGGCTAAGCATGATGTAAAGAAAGCACAAAGAGAATTGGAAACAACTGCAAGATATTGAATTTGAGTGAAGAAGAAGCAAGAATGGAGAAAAAAAATGCTAAGAAGTATAGGGAAAATCTTCTAAGGGCTGAAGATGAAATCAAAAGGCTAAAGGAAAAAATGAAGGGAAATATATCCTTGATTCAAGCTAGGGAAATCCCATGGGATGAAATCATTGAGGTTATCAAGGGCATTTGGGAATTTCTTATTATTATATTTGAAGAAAAAACAATAGTCTGAGCTATGGAAGAGGTGGTCATAAAAAAAAAAAAAAAAAAAAAGAAAAAATTAGATAGATCAAAGTTTGCAAAGAGAATGATAGATTTCATTAATTCTAAATCTACTGTAGAATTGAAGGAGCATGACATGCCATACAGAACATTATGTGCAATAGATTTAAACAAGACGATTGTCAGAAATATTTATAGGAATACTATTGAGAAGAAGATAAATGAAATGAAGGAAGAAGTTTCTATGTTTAAAATCTTGTTTGATAAAAGAATTAGAGTTGGACTTCCCTCTTCCTGGGATCTACAAGGAAACTTGATGCCATGGAAGACATATGAGACTTTGCTAGTTGAGGCAAAGAGAAAAGTTGATAACACTCATGAAAAGACAACAATATTAAAGAGAGCCACCATTGTGAACTACCTTAACAAAGATTTTAGGCTTCTTTGGATGGTGAAGACTCTGTTTATAGATGAGCCTACTTATAGTAGGATTACAACTTGCAAAATAAAACTTGAGAAGTTAGAGGAAGCACCAAAGTAAAATGTACCGTTATGGAGAAAATGCAAAGAATGGATGATAGAGCAGACCAAAGATGCATCAATAGGACCATCTACTCAAGCCACAGATTCAAATAGCGAGTAGTAATCACCAATCATACTTTAATCTTTGTTACTTCATGTTATCTTATTTCTTGAGAAAAATGAGGAGTCTTTTACCCTCTAATGTAATATTTTGTAATGACTTTTACTTTAGATAGTTAGAAGATAGTTAAAAAGTTTGACAGTTTTGGTAGTTACCAACTATCTCATGATGTATAAAAAGAGGCAAAATTATAGAAGAAAGGTTCGAATTTTGAAGAACCTGAGGACTATGCTATTATGTACTTGATAAATTTATGATTAATGAAAGAATCAGGAGTTTTCCACACAATGTTGGGTATGATTTTGTAATTTCTATGTTATGTGTCATTATGTTTCTTCCTTTCCTTAAATATGGTAATGAAGCTGCAGGTATTTGTTTACTTATGTGAATAAAGTTAAAATTCCTTGAAAGAACGCTCCCATATTTAAATATCCTACCCTCTATATTTATTCTAAGTTACAGATAATAGTTCCTGTCAAGCACAACATATTATCTTTAATTTCTCAAGACATTCTTCACACAAAATTTATATCCAACATCACATGGCATTTTGAGATTTTCATATCAGCTAAATATTAAGGGTTAAAATTCAGGTCTTTTAGGTCCTTCACATGAAGACACATTATACAAATAAGTGACATGCATAATAAAATTCAATGTCTTAAGCACAATTTCTCCACAACCAAGAAATTGGTTTCTTAAGGGAAAACATTAATTGGCACCGTTGCCAGGGACCGAAAGAAAGAACAATTTTCCCTGGGTTTTTAATATTTTCATTTGGTTGTTCAGTGAGGACAAAATATCTGGCTGTATTGAATAGAAAATAAAAACTGTGGCTTCAAAAAGGCCTCATACGAGTTCAGATACCTCACAACAGAAAGCTCAAGCCCTTTCAGACCCTGAGAGATTAATTTCCAAGAGGGTTGGAAAGCCAAAGGCTCCATTTACACCCAGTCCTACATTGTCTACACCTGGCAACAGTTCAGCACATCTTTCACCCAAACATTCACCTCTTATTTATCAAGAATTATCTTTTACATCCACTTTATTTCAAGAACCGAACTGTTAAGAACAGTCTTTAGAGTCTGTTTCCTTCTCAATATTCAAAAATATATCTACTATAGTTGTTCATCCTGAACCTATATCTACATGGCCATTTTTTCATACTCCATTTACCCATAAGGCAGGTTCTACATCTGTTGGTACTCAAGGTTCACTAAGTTCAGGTGCAAACATGGCAACACCTACATTCTTGTTGAATAGGTATGCACCTATTCAATTTCCTCAACTATTGAATGAAATGCCTCAAGAATACCTGAAAATTCTTCCTCGTTTCTGAGGGGAAGATGAAAAAAAAATAGAGAAGCATATACCTGTGTTTTATAATTTTGCGGAAAATCTCAATGTTCAACACCTGGATGTTGTTTTAAGAATTTTTGTGTAATCCTTAGATGGTGAAGCAAGAAAGTGGTTTAAAGGGCTTCCTAATAACTCTATTCCTACATGGGAAGAGATGGAGCACTAGTTCACCCAGAGATGGGGAGAGAAACGAGATCATGGGTATTCACTTACAGAGTTCAATTATATTAAAAAGAAATCTGATGAAAGTGTTGTTGAGTTCATAGAAGGTTTAATAAACTTTACAACAGTCTTCCAGTGGAGATCAAGCCCCCTCCTACTGGTGCAAAAATAAATTTTGTAGGGGCATTTGAATCAGATTTTGGGTTTACATTAAGGGAGAGAAGATCCACAACCCTTGATTAGATCCAAACTAATGCTTTAGAAATAGAAGCAAATCTGGTGGCTGCAGGTAAAGAACTAGAGGCAAAACTTACCCAAGATAAGAGAAAGGCCAAATTGGAATCCTCTCAAAGTCAAACATTAGAGGATATGAATAATGTGATTAAAAATTCTTCTAGGAAATTGATGAAATTGGAGTTGGAGAGTAAAAATTCTCAAAGGAAAGTAAAACAAAACATAAACTTTAATCCCCAATATAAAAGACAACCTCTGCAGATCCTGCAGAAGGAAAGAAAATACCAAGATTAGGTTCGAGGACCACTTTACTTAGAAGCAGATCGTGATGAAATACCAAAAGAGCATTCCAAGGATCATGATGATCATATTTCCACATTGTATGCAGGAGATGAAGATGAACTAGGTGTTGAGGGAGAAGAATACACCGAGATAGATGCCATTTATGATGAAAATGAAATTAATGAATACTGGAAGCAATTTACTGATTTTATGTAGGCAAAATTACATAAGAAATATGGCTTGAGATCAAGGAAAAGATCTAGAATTCAAGAAAATGAAGGTGAGAAGCATGTTCCCGCTCACCTACAAAAGGTGACTCCACAAGAACCACAACCTACAAAAGAATTAAATAAAGGAAAGCAACAACAAAATACAAATAGCAAAACTTAGATACTTCAAGGTGAGTCTTCCCAAGATAAAATTGGTAACATCCTTTAGAAAAAATTGTATCCATTCCACAAGAGATTTCAGTAATGAAGAAAAGTGAAGAAGAAACAAAAAATAATACCAAACAAGTCCATGCATTTAGTCTCACTAAAGAATTGAAAAAATTTAGAAATCAAGTGCCTCTCACAGAGTTGGTTAAAACACCAGTTTATAAAAGAGAAATTGTTGAGTTTATCAACTTGTCTCAGAATGTGAATATAAATGACACTGTGAATCTACAAGAAGATAAACCAGTAGTTTTTTTTGGTCCACATGTGGAGGAGGTAGATTCTTCAACACCTCCTTTCTACATTTCTTTATTGATTCATGACTTCCTCTTGCATAATTGTATGTTTGATTCAGGAGCTTCACACAACCTTATGCCACTATCAGTAATGAAACAGTTGAACCTACAAGTTACTAAGCCTTACAAATACCTGTATTCTTTTGATTCAAATAAACTCAAGTGGCTCGGTGTCATTAAGGATATGGTGGTGTCATTAGCCCAGATCCTAGCTAGAAGCTTAGTAATGGATGTAGTAGTAGCAGATATCCCTGCTAGGTTTGGAATGTTGCTATCTAGGTCATGGGGGGCTAAATTGGGGGGAGTCCTGAAGTTGGATTTTACTTATGCTATCATACCAATTTTTGGTGGAGAGGAGAGAAGGTTGTACATAGAAACAAGGTTTGTTAAAACAATCACAAAGAAAGGAGCAAGTAATTCACCTATGTACAACCAAGATAAAGATGACTTTTTCTTGTTTTATGTTGCATGATAATGCAGAGTTGGCTGAAGATAATCAAAGGAAGCTTACTTCAGCATGTGTAAATATAGAGATGCAAATAGAAGGGGTGTGGAAGTGCTTCTTTGATGGAGCCTATTCTAAAGAAGGAACAGGTGCTGGTTTCCTGTTAATTACACCTCGACGTAACATGATCCCATTTTATTTTAAATTAGAGTTTGAAGCAACTAAAAATGTGGCAGAATATGAATCCCTAATGATTTCTCTTCAAACAACAAAACAAATGGGAGTCTAGTCTATTTCTGTTTTTGGAGATTCAAAGTTGATTATAAAGAAAATTAAAAATCATTGTCAAACAAAACACCGTAGGCTTAGGGCATATAGAAATGAATTGAGGCTTTCAACATACAATTCATTCCAAGAGATGGGAACAGGTTAACAGACCCCTTGGCTGTGGCTACCAGTACCTTTTTGGCCTCCTATAAATCCAAGGCTGAGATATGAGGTTGAAATGAGGCACAGGCCATCTGTTCTAGATAACATGATAAAATATTGGCAGATTTTTTAGGATGACTAGCAGATTAAGGAATTCTTGACTATGATTGAAGATTTTCAAGGCACCGAAATTGATCAAGATGGAGATGAAACAACAGAAGGTGCATAAGTAAGTGGTTTTAAAAATTCTATAGTTAATCAGAAAATTATTCAATTGAAAGATAATATTTTGCCAAGAGGACTTGTCCCTCTTGAAATAATTTTTAACTCTAATGATGTAGCTATTAGTTCAGAGAAAGTTTCACAGGATGAGTAGATTCAAGATCACAATATTGCAACCTTGAAGGAGCATAAGTTAGTCAAATTGTTTAAGGGAGTTCCATTTAATTATAAAGAGAGATATATTGAGCTTTTCAAGAAGTACACTGATGTTTTTGCTTGGTCCTATGAGGATCTCAAGACATATGATGTGAGCATTATTCAACACAAGACTCCCCTGAAAGAAGGGATTAAACCATTTAAGCAAAAACTCAGGCAGATCAATCCTTTGCTTTTACCATTGATTGAGAAAGAATTTAAGAAGCTTCTTGATGCGAAGATAATAGTACCACTCTGATACTCTAACTGGGTGGCCAATATAGTACCTGTAAGGAAGAAAAATGGAGAATTAAGGTTATGTGTGGATTTTATAAATTTGACCAGAACTTGCTTAAAAGATAACTATCGATTACCTAAAGTGGATCATGTGCTGCAGAAGGTAACTGGATCATTTAGAATGTCAATGCTGGATGGGTTCTCTAGGTATAACTAGGTGGTTATTGATAAAGAAGATTAGAAAAATATTGCATTCACAACTCCTTGGGGAACCTTCATGTATGCTCAAATTTCCTTTGGGTTAATGAATGCAGGTGCAACATTTTAGAGGGCTATTGACATTGCATTTGTGGGTGATAAGTTTGTAGTAATATACTTGGATGATATCTCTGTTTTCTCTAAGTTTGATGTGGAGCATTTGGACCATCTTAAAAAGACTTTTGAGAAATGCAAAAAAAATGGGCTTTCTTTGAATCCTAAGAAGTCTATTTTTGCTCTAGAAGAAGGCAAACTGTTGGGGCACATTTCTTCAAGATATGGAGTAAAGATAGATCCAACAAGGGTGCAAGTTTTGCAAAAACTAACCCTGCCCAGGAGTAAGAAAGACATTCAAAAATTTCTAGGAAAAATAATTTTTTTAAGGAGGTTTGTGTCCAATTATGCTGAAATTGTAAAGGAGATTACCAATATGTTGAAGAAGGAAAATGAAGTACATTGGACCAGGGAAGCCAGAGAGTCATTTTCCAGGATCAAAGAAGCATTACAAGCAGCTCTATTTTTTATTAGCCTTGATTATCAAAAGCTCTTTCAAATATTTTCATTTGCATCACACAATTCAATAGTTGTTGTTTTGTTACAGAAAAATGATGAAAGAAAAGAGCAACTAGTTGCTTTCCTTTAGCAAGATTCTCATAGAGGCTGAACTCAAATACAATATTATTGAAAATAGGTATATGCCTTGGTCAAAGCCTTAAAGGCCTTCAGTACTTATGTGTTATAGTCACAGATCATTGCTTATGGCTGCATGCGATCCCTTAGCCCACCTGGATCGAAGTTTCCCCCTACTGGAGGTCTTTGCATGAGTATATGTCTCTACTAGATCTCCACTCAGCTTCCCTTGTTGTGGCTGCTCCACAACCTCCTGAAGCCGATGCACCAATCGTGGTTACTCCACAATCGTCTGAGACTTCTTCTGGCTCTGCATGTTGAGAGGTAATATACGCTCCCTCTCAACCACCAAGTCTCCATCAGTTGCCTCGCTGCTCAAGGATTTGCATGCATCTTGAACCTCAAGAGCATACAGGTTCCTGACCCATGAACCAATCTCATGACAACGAAAGCATCACACCTTTGACTTGTCAACTTTCTTCCCATCACTGGAAGAACAAGATTCGAAAAGAGAAACCTTCTCCTTCCCCTTCTTCACCTTACTCGCTAAGGCATAGTTCTCCTCATCCTGCATGGATGAAGAACTGTCTCTGGTGCTCCACATGATCTCCTCCTGCACAAGATCTTACCATAGTCTTTCCCATCCTGGCAATTTCTCCCGACCATTAACAGAGTCCTGATAGGAATGCCAACTCTTCGGAAGACCAAGGAGAGCCAAGCTCACCAAGTCCTCATCATCGAAAGTAACTCCCACACTTCCCAGCTCATCTCGACAGTGAGTGAACCTCGTGAGATACTTGGGCATACTGTCTCCATTCTCACACTGAATGTTTCTGAGTTTTATCTCTTGCTTTGGAATTAAATTCGAATTCCACCAACTAAAAACTCAACCGCTTCCGATCTAGAATTCGTGAGAACACAATATTTCTTGTACAGAGATCAACTGTATGGGCATTCACCGGATATTTCACCTTCCAAAAGAAGGATGAATCCAGAGGCTACCTGGCCCGATTACAGACTCTGCCTAAAGAAATAGAATGTGAACACTTCCTGAATAGTAGATTAGATGATCAATCCTCGCTTGATATCCTGTAAAAATCTCTTCTACAAATCAAGCAGCTCCGATACCATGTAGAAATTTTGAATAATTTAACACATATTCACAGAGATTATCCTGATCATACAATTATAAGTGGAACATGTATAATACATAATCTTCTCTACGTTGATCATCAATTTACAGAAGCAGAAACATTCACAGGCACACATAGAAGCATCAATCAAACTCATTAACACAGTATGTATCCCGGGGAAAGCATCTCGCTAAAAACCCCACACTATCTGTATATTATATTGATTGAATCATGTAACATTACAAAGTACAATGCTTATCACAAGCAATCCAGTACCAGCTTACCTGTTACACACAATACAACTCAGATCTGATCTCCAAATCTATTCCACTGCTTGCCTGCTTCTCCAGCTCAATACCTGCTCAAGAACTGATGAGAATGGCTTACCAAACTCGTATTTGACCTGCAAATAATCACTCACACTCTGTTGGACGTGAGAACAGGCTACAATTCTTGATATTGGCCAATTCATTGGCATACTCAATCCCTCTGATTGTGCAAATCATCATGCACAACTATAGTCACAACTGATAGCAATCTGATCCTCTAACACCTGTCCCTGCTGAACTGAACATGCACTGACATGCAACTGAGTTAACTGATGTATTTTATAGTTGCATTATGAGTTAATAACTTGTGAATTAATTAATAACTAATTCACCCAACTCATCTTTAGTCTATTGATCAGTTAGACTAAATACAACCAGTTTAACAAAGCTAAACTGAACACAACTCCATCAACTGCACCTCCAGTCCACTAAACTCAACTCACTTGAGTTCTAACTGAAGTCCTACATGAAAATATTAGTCATCCCATAGGTAACCATGTATTTCGTTCTGGGATCTGCATGTACCACATCCGTAGCTCATCTTAAAGTGCTCCAAGAGAATAAGATCAAGTTTATAGTCCAAATATTATTATGAGACAATAATATTTGACTTTTCTGTTTTTGATAGCCAGTCTAAAAATAGACTTTGATCACTCACACTGTGATCACTCACACTGTGGTCACCCACACTGTGATCACTCATACTGTGGTCACCCACACTGTGGTCACCCACACTGTGATCACTCATACTGTGATCACCCACACTGTGATCATCCACACTGTGATAAAAAATAGAACTTGCGCCATAATTTGCCTGCGGGCCCACTTAGTGAAGGTGATTCTTTTCACTAATCTCCATCATCTTGTTGCATTCTCAACAAGTATTTCTTGTTGCACACTTTTCAACATGGGCAGTTGAACAATGCTATCTTTGCCAATTCTGTTTGTAAGCTGGGATTGGGGATTTTATTCCAAGGCTTCATTTTCTTGGTCAATTTTCATTTCATAAAATTCGTCAGTGACTTGCAGAAACCTATTTACTTCATCATCATCCTCAAAAAATTTCCAATGATGGACATTATCGGACAAGGATGGTCTATATTTCATTTGGATTTCATAAACCAGTCTGGGAGGCATGGGAGGGATAAACATGCTAGCAGACACAACAAGGGAATTAGCAAGTTGATTTTTGGCTCTAGGGATATATGAGATACAAAAATTATCAAAAGAATCTTTAAGTCTCCATACCTCATCTCTATATGCTCTCATCCTTGGGTGCTTTGCTTGAAATGTTCTATTTACTTGCTGAATGATAAGATCAGCATCTCCAAACACCTTTATGTTCCTGATCCCTCTGTCTTTAGCTGCGCTAAGGCCCAATAGTAGGGCTTCATATTCTGCTATATTGTTGGTGACTTGAAAAGCCAGCTTAAAAGATAGATGTGTACTTTCTTGTTCTGGAGATATCAGCACCACCCTTGCTCCTACAGTCTCCCTGGAACATGCTCCATCAAAGAACATCTCCCAAACTTGACTTCCTTGCTCTCCCTTGGCCTGATTTACTGGTTTATTGATTTTCATTGAGGCCTTCTGGGATTCTTCAATTTGGAGAATGCAAGCTCCAAAGTCAGTGTCTATAGCATGTTGGAAATAATACTGAGAGGGGGGGGTGAATCAGTATTATCAGATTAGTAAAAACTTTCCAATTTCATACTCAGAAACATATACGCTACTTCAATTAAGTGAACCCACATGTACACGCTACTGTGTCTAATGAAACTCGCGTATATCTAGAGATCTTATAATTCAGTTAGCTTAATCTTCAGTAAATGCATCAGAACATTATTAAGCATATTAACAGTAAACAGGTGCAGAATAACAGAACAGAACATCACACAAGAGCCACACACATGAACACCATGATATAAGGTGGAAACCCAATGTGGGTGAAAACCACCTACTGCAATTCGTCTCTTTCTTCTTTAATAAGAAACTTCTTTTACAATGTACTGGTGCAGTCCTTTACCAGTACGCAGGCTACAACCTGCAGAGGGCTACAACCCTCTCTCGTTTTCAACTACTTCTGGAAGGGAGCTACAACCCCCTCAGCTCTTGTACTAGCCGATCCATTTACTAGTACGTAGGTGCTGACCCTACAACCTTCTTTCCTTCAGGGACCACGTTTCATCAATTTTCAGACTGGATCCAAGAGTACAAAATAAACATTACTGCAATACAATCATCAACTTATACTTGCATCATAATTCATTAAACAACCCAATACTGAATCACTGAAACCCTGTCATCAAGACCACAGAACCCAAACCAGAGCCCAGAACTCTGCAACAACCACCAGAATCAGCAGCAACCTGAAATATCAAATCTTATTATGCATACGCTACTTCACTGTACCAAAACCGCGTGTATACGCGCTTTCACCAAAGGCAACCTGCGTGCAGATCTAGAAATAATTACTTATACCTTCGCTGTCAAATCCGACCCTTGCCAAGCGTCCCGAACAGATAACCAGCAATACCAGATCTTCTCACTTCGTCAGACACCCAATACTTGCTCCTTTGCCTAATGATCTTCTCCTTATATAGCCTTAGTTACTTCACAATACCACGGTCCAAAACCATAGTAACACAATACCATCAACCTCAAAACGAGGGATCGACACGTCCGTCGAGACACCATGGTCTGAAACCATAGGCACAACTTCCAAGGACTAACCGCCACGGACCAAAGGTACTTTTCCACATACACGCTCTTTTACTGAAGCCAACCTGCGTGTACACGCGACTTGGGCTTAATGAACCTGCGTGTATGAACTTTCTTGGCATGCTGTACTAAGATCTGTCCTCTGATTTAGTTGCCATCACCTGTACCAACCTCTGAGCACCTGTACCAACCTCTGAGCACCTGTACCAACCTCTGAGTGAGTTGCCATCAGGGACAACACTTGAATCATAATGCCAACAATCTCCCCCTTTGGACTTGATGGCAACCACCACACCAAGTCACTCTCCCCCTTTGACATCAAGGGCAAAGGGCGGACCAAGATATTTTCTTCTTTGGTATACCTTCTGCTGTCCATACTGTTGTCCATACTCTCCCTGAGTACAAGCTGAAGTTTTTGATTTGGCTCCCCCTTTGTTTATGCCAAAGTGTACCAATCTATCCACGCTCCCCCTGAGCAGATGTAGGTTCTAAGATCAGCCATTCAGATCTGTACCATAAGCATCAGCCTGCAATACTATTCCTTTGATCAAACAACAAGATGTATCATTTAGTTTCATCAGCCACTTCTAACCATAATGCCAACAATGAATTATTTGAAGTATATGCTCCCCCTGAGTGTGAGCCAACCATGACTGAACCATTTCCTGAGTCTGTTCTGCTCCCCCTGAGCCTGAGCCAACCATGACTAAACTTGGGTCTGTTCTGCTGCCCTTTCTTCATATACGTGACTTTGCAGCCTGTAACTCGCGTATATACGCGACTTGTCTTCATTATATCAGCGTATGCAGGATGGAATACTGAATTTCATCACTTTCAGATTCCCCTGTGTCTGTTATGTCAGCTGTCTGAATTATGCCACACCTTTCTGTCTCTGTCTTCTTCAGTTCTGATGATGTATGGTCCTCTTGTTTTGAATTTTGAAATCTGCTCCTGCATTCCCTTGCTTTATGCCCATAGTTGTTGCATGTATAACACCTTACATTTTTCATGTTCCTTCTATCACAATCAATTGCTTTGTGTCCATATGCATTGCAGGCAAAGCAATATCCTCTGAAATACCTGGGATGCGATGATCTTTCTTGAACCATTCTACTTTTACATCTGGCTGCAACATGTCCAAGATTATGACATACATAACATTCAACATTATTTAGTGGAGGAAATAATTGTCTATCACGTCCATAGTTAGGAGTAAAGGATCTTTCTTTCCTTGGTTGTTCCTTGTTGAGCATTTCAGATTTCTCATTAGAGTTTCTTGCCTCACCTTGTGAACTAGATTCACCTTCAACATATTCATGAAAACCAAGACCAGTCTTGATAGCAGGAGACCTTTGACTACTAAGAATATCATCCAAGACTTTAGAGCTATCTTGAAATCGTAACAGCTTATCCTTTTCTTCTATTTTACCTTTCAAGATATTTACCTCAACTTGATGTTGTTCTTCCTTTTTCAGATATTGATTCCTTAGGTCTTCTTCAACTTTTCTTCCTTCTTCCACTTGTCGCTTTAGTTTGATCACTTCATGTTCTTGATCTTCAAGAGCTTCTTTGTTCTGTTCTCTTGATTTTTTAAGATCTTCTTTTAGAGAGAGGATCTTTGATTCAAGCCTTTGAATAGTTATGCTCTGATCCTTTACTACATCCTGCAATTTCTCCCTTACCCTGGTTACTGTCTCCAATTGTTCATTTAATTTGGTAACTTCTTCAGTTTCTGCATTCTTCTTTTCATGTGCCATGAGACTTTTAATATCTTTGCTATTATTGGATGAAGAATTCTTCTTTTCATGTGCCATGAGACTTCTAATATCTTCACTATCATTGAATGGACTTGTAATATGGGTATAATAGCTTCTACCATCTTCTTTAGATATCTTTCCTTTGTTATGAGGGCATCTAGCAGCATAGTGACCAACTCTACCACATAGAAAACATTTGAAAGGTAGCTTACCTTTGAACCGTCCAGTTCCCCGTTCAAGATTCTTGACAAAATTTACCTCATCTTCTTCCTCTGACACTTCGAATGCGGCTTCTGGTGGTACCTCTTGTCGCATTTCAAAAGCAGTTAAGATCCCGTGAAGCTGTGACATGGTGATTTTCTGCACATTCTCCTTTTCTTCTATGGCAGATACTTTAGAATCAAATTTAGCAGACAGAGATCTCAAAACCTTTTCAACTAAGACAACTTCCTCAAATTCTTCACCCAGATCCCTCATACAATTCACAATCTCATCCATACGCAAGAAATAATTAGCTATGCTTTCATTACTATGCATCTTAAGAGTTTCATACCGGATTCTGAGAGTTTGAAGCTTTGCTCTTTTTACCTGATCATCTCCTTCGTAGCTTGTGACGATTTTGTCCCATATTTCCTTAGCTGATTTGAAATGCATGATCTTCATAAATTCTGATTGTGTCAAACTACTCAATAAGACAGTAACATCTTTGGCATTGAGCTCATATTGCTTTTTCTCTGCTGGATCTGTAGGGGTTGCTGATGGGAATTTGTATCCTCCTTCTACGATTCCCCAAATTTCTGCTCCAAGTGATTGTAGATATGCAGTGGTTCTTATCTTCCAGTGAGTAAAATTGTTCCCGTCAAAGACTGGTGGCCTGATGTGTGCCTCTCTTTCTGGATTAGCCATTCTGATGGATCTTTTCCTTCAAGCGATCAAGCTTCCTCTGAAGAACCTGCTTTGATACCAATTGTTGGAAATAATACTGAGAGGGGGGGGGGGGGGTGAATCAGTATTATCAGATCAGTAAAAACTTTCCAATTTCATACTCAGAAACATATACGCTACTTCAATTAAGTGAACCCGCGTGTACACGCTACTGTGTCTAATGAAACTCGCGTATATCTAGAGATCTTATCATTCAGTTAGCTTAATCTTCAGTAAATGCATCAGAACATTATTAAGCATATTAACAGTAAACAGGTGCAGAATAACAGAACAGAACATCACACAAGAGCCACACACATGAACACCATGATATAAGGTGGAAACCCAATGTGGGTGAAAACCACCTGCTGCAATTCGTCTCTTTCTTCTTTAATAAGAAACTTCTTTTACAATGTACTGGTGCAGTCCTTTACTAGTACGCAGGCTACAACCTGCAGAGGGCTACAACCCTCTCTCGTTTTCAACTACTTATGGAAGGGAGCTACAACCCCCTCAGCTCTTGTACTAGCCGATCCATTTACTAGTACGTAGGTGCTGACCCTACAACCTTCTTTCCTTCAGGGACCACGTTTCATCAATTTTCAGACTGGATCCAAGAGTACAAAACAAACATTACTGCAATACAATCATCAACTTATACTTGCATCATAATTCATTAAACAACCCAATACTGAATCACTGAAACCCTGTCATCAAGATCACAGAACCCAAACCAGAGCCCAGAACTCTGCAACAACCACCAGAATCAGCAGCAACCTGAAATATCAAATCTTATTATGCATACGCTACTTCACTGTACCAAAACCGCGTGTATACGCGCTTTCACCAAAGGCAACCCGCGTGCAGATCTAGAAATAATTACTTATACCTTCGCTGTCAGATCCGACCCTTGCCAAGCGTCCCGAACAGATAACCAGCAATACCAGATCTTCTCACTTCGTCAGACACCCAATACTTGCTCCTTTGCCTAATGATCTTCTCCTTATATAGCCTTAGGTACTTCACAATACCACGGTCCAAAACCATAGTAACACAATACCATCAACCTCAAAACGAGGGATCGACACGCCCGTCGAGACACCATGGTCCAAAACCATAGGCACAACTTCCAAGGACTAACCGCCACGGACCAAAGGTACTTTTCCACATACACGCTCTTTTACTGAAGCCAACCTGTGTGTACACGCGACTTGGGCTTAATGAACCTGCGTGTATGAACTTTCTTGGCATGCTGTACTAAGATCTGTCCTCTGATTTAGTTGCCATCACCTGTACCAACCTCTGAGCACCTGTACCAACCTCTGAGTGAGTTGCCATCAAGGACAACACTTGAATCATAATGCCAACATAGCATATATGGGATGATTAGAAGGATTCTTCTCATCACTATTGATGTAGGCCAGCTGTGCTTCTCTGTACAATCTCCTGCTTTCTCCTCCAAAAACTGGGACAGTGGCATAAGATAAGTCATTCTATAATGTCCCACCTAGTCTCTTAATCCATCCTCTAGACAACAACATGCCAAACTTAGGAGGGACATCTGCTACCACAATATCCATCATCATACTTTTCATGGGCAGCTGAGTCAGGGTAATGGCCAGGTCTTTGATTAATCCTAGGAATTTTACCTTCCTTGAATCAAATGAGAATAAGTCATGATATGGTCTAGTGATATCAAGGCCTAACTCTTCCATGATAGCTTTAGGCATCAGATTGTGGCTGGCTCCTATGTCTAGCAGGAAATTGTAGAGGATTTTGTCATGAATGGTCAAGGAGACATAAAATGATGGAGAATTATGGTCAGTAGGTTCAATCATTGGGCTAAGCACAAGTACAGGTTTATCATCTTGCAAATTGACATAGTTAGTGGAGGTTTGTGTGGCTTTCAGCTCAAGAGCCTCAAGGATAGGCTTTCTAAAAACTTCACCCTTTACAAGTTCTAACAGAGGCACGGATATTTTTAACTTCTGGACTTCTGACTCAAAATTGAAAGGGGAAGGGGACTTATCAGGACCTTTTACCTCTTGAGATGGTGCTTTGAGGATGACTGGATCAACTGCAGGCTTATTCTGTCTGATATTCTATGACTCTATCTGGACAATAGCTTTTTAGGCAGGACTCTCCTTGACATTGTTTGCTTTTGACCTCAGATTATATCTTTGTTGTTCACTAGTCTACAAAACAACCTCTTTGTCCCACTCTTGACTGTTTTGGTCCTGCAGTAATGATTCTTCATATGCAGCCAATGTCAAAAAGGTAGCACTACCTTTATCTTCCATGCAATGAATTTCATCCTCTTCTTCAAACTGCTCCTCCTCCATGACTACATTCTGGAAAGGAGCCTTAACTTTCTATTCTTCATTTTCTTCCTTACCCCTTTGAATGATTTGCAACTGCTCATTTGCTCTTTTGAGTGGATTTGGATTTCTTGGAGAAAATGTGTTTTGAAACCTTGTTTTCCCAGAACTCTGCTCAACTTTCAGCTTAGATATCTTAGCAACTAATGACTTTATCACTTTAGTCATCTTATCTAGTTTAGGTTCTGAAGATGAAGCAGAGGAAGAATAAGCCTCACCTCTCTGCCTTCTTCTATTAGCATGACTTTTAAGATTTTATGTAGCCATAATATTTGATTCCACCTCTAGTGTTGCATCTTGCATATAAGCTAGAGTGGCACATCTTCTTTCTCTCAAAAGTAGGCAGAAATCAGAGTCAAAAGCATTAGCATAAGTGAGTTTGGTAGAGGTGGGGTAGGTTTTACTTCAGCTGGTATCTTACTATATATACAGTTAAATATTTTATTAAAAGCAGGGAATGATTCCCCATTCTCTCTCTCTAGGTTTCCAAAATTTGTATGGTAGTAGAGCAGGTCTTTTCTATCTCCCCATTGCTTCAGGAATGCATCATCCAATGCCTCAATGTCTATTATGGACCTACGGGGCAATTCTATGAACCATTTCCTAGTCTCTCCATCAAGGCTCTGAACAAACACTCTCATCCACACATCATCCTCACTGATATCTAAGTTATCATCATAACTATAAAAAGACTCAAGGTGTTCTTCAGCTGTTACTCCCTCTGTACCAGTGAACTTGGGCATATATTTCTGATATTCTCCTGCGGGCATGGCATTCAAAGGAATAGGAAAGACCAGGGGTCCATACCTAGCAGCTAAGATTCTTTCCATCTTCGTGGGAGCTTGCTGACCTGCCATGACTGGGCTAGGTGGAAGGATATTGGTGGATTGAATGGTAGAAAGTAATGAAATAGATGGCAGGAATGAAGGAAATTGATGGACTGTTTGGAAGGCTTTCTTTGGACTAAGATCCAAAGGGGAACTGACTGAATAAGGAGCTGTATGGATCTCTGAAGGTATTTCTTTACTAACATTGCTAGGCTCTAAATCTTTCAATTGTATATCCTCAGCTATAACCTTCTCCTTCAAAGATACATAAGAATTCTTGGGCTTACCTGATCCTGATGCTCCTTTCTGTGATGTTTTCCTTTGCTTAGCAATCTTCTTAGGGTCAGGCATTGGGTCAGCTTGTGATTTCTGAGGATTGCTTCGTGTATTCCTCACAAACTAAGCTAGAACTGAAATGTGGAGTCGCCACCGGGTAGGTTCTCCAATAGAGTTGCCAGATAGATGATTACAACTAGAAATGTGTCCAGACTTTGTCTATCATCAAAGCATGGAACTGTTTCATTTTCCCAGGGAAGCTGAGCTTCAATCTCCTCTCCCCAGCAATAGCGCCAATCAATGTTATCACCCCAAGAAACTCTCCTACGTTGTAGCTCAGAGATGCTCGGGAACATTACAAACTCTACTTAATGTTGGAAATGGATGAATGGAAGAGATGATGCTTGTTCAAGCCAGATAGCCACTTCTACTTTTCTTGACTCCACACATGCATGAACACCCCCAGACTACAAGGCTTTAGACCACCAATTACTCACAGTTTAAGGATTGGGTGAATATGGAGAATACTGACCACACAAGTAGATGCACAGGAACCTGTGATGGCTGGCTATAACCAATAGAAAGGTCTGCAAATCTAATTCCCTAGTGCACAGATAGGATGATAGCTCTCTGTCACTAAGTGAAAAGAAACTTGCTTAATACATTCACTGATACATACAAGATTATAACACAGAGGTAGGATGACAACTCCTCTAATGCTAAACATCAAGAGCTCAGGAAAAATGCATATTAAGCACAACCTAGAATAGAAAAGAGATGGAAAGTGAGCAATTAACAATAAAATAAGCTTTTATTAGCTGAAAATGAAGACGAGACACTGCAAGTATCAAAGCAGTTACAGTCTCCAGAAGTTGAAACTTACATTAAAACAACAACCATCAACCCTGATTATATCTGTTTTTTTGGGTATATATAGAGTTTGATTACAATTTTTTTTTTCTATTCTAGGCATGGAGGGGTCATAATGGACCACCAACTGCTTTAACTGCCTGGCAGAACTTCTGAGTGCAATTGCTTGCTGTAGTGAATGATTTGATCTTCTCGGGTGCTATGTTGTCCTTCTCAGGAAGGTGGAGTGTCATATGGGATGAAGTCCCATAGCTATTGAATGTTTTTACCTACTCGGCTCTGTACCTTTTCTCCTCAGCCATACTATTTCTCAAATGCAGTTGTTGAAGATGAAATGCGCCGTGTACTGGTAGATGATCACCTTTGTCCTTCGATTGCACAGCATGATCGGGATGAGTGGACTGCATGGCGGATGTACGAGCAGGGCAGAGGAACAAGGTTGGCCATCAGATTGAACAAATGGACGGCAGATACGGCTTGGCGGGAGGCATCGGGAAATAAAGAAGTGGAGTGGACACATGCCATTGGATCTCAGCTGGGCAGATCTAACAGTCATCAGGCATTGAAGGTGCGCAGAGTTTAACGACCGGGGAAAACAGTTTCGGCAGTGGGTGGTATTGATCGCACCGCCGTGGAGGGTTGGGCGATAATTTTATAGGAACGCGCAATCCCGCACAATGCCTAACGCATGGCGATGGGGAATGGACGAAAACCACTTTTATCGCGAGTTAAAATTCTCGCGATTTGAAGGTGCGGGGAAAGTGACTGTTATCCGATCGCGGGGGAAGATGATCGGACGATGGGGAACAGTTGTGCAAGTTTCTGCAACGTGAGTCGTTAGATCAAGGTGGCAGAGATCAATGACTGGGGTTACAAGGTGGCTTTATGAAGGCGAGCAGGCGTGCGGGCATGGGTTTCATAAGGTTTTGTGTGTATTAATGCCCAAGACTTAGAAAGGGCTTTCAATATGATTTTCGAAAAAGACATGGGAAATAAAGACCAATGGAGGGTGAGGGGGGTAGAGGAGAATGTGAGGGCGAGCATCATATCCACTCCTTTGAATGTGACCATGGACAAAATATGCTTTCGACTTCGGCAAATCATTGTTATATGGCAAAGCTAACAGGTAGGCTTCGAGTGTAACCTGTAAACCCTGCCCAAAAAATAGGGATTTTATATTTTTTTCATATTTTAAATCATATACATGGGTTGGGTATAGATGAACCCGCATGTGCACATGCTCTTTGCAGGGAAGAGTCACGTATTGAATTTAAAATAATATTTTTAATATTTGGACCAAGCCTGAAGGGAAAGCACTAAACAAGGCCATTACTCAGAGTGTCAAGTATAAAAAGGTGGTAACAATGCTATAATAGATGCCTCCTAATATATGAGGTCAAAATGGGTACATGATGGTCGAAATGTATTAAGTGTATAGTAAGAATCATGCGAGGACTTGGGAGTAGATCACCAAATTCTAGCTTGCCAAACGAGTGGAAGAGATTAGAAAGAAAGCTCATGTCTGAGGCAGACATATCCATGCTTAGAGATAGTAAATCATCTCCGCATATTAAGTGTAGAGTGGATCCAATATGTATACAAGTACAAAGGACACTGAAAAATACACAGTGGATCATCTAACCATAGCTACAAAAGTACATATCAAGGCCATGCCACAATATCACATATAGAAGAATTGATCAATGATGTTGAAGTAGATATCTAATCACTGAAGTTACATAACTGATCCTCAAAAGTACCAAGTCAAAAAGTGGAAAAATGGTACTACATGCAACTTGGGTGCCAACATATAGGATGCCTCTATGATGAACTGCAACATATAAGGTGGATGGCGTCGCCAACAATAAACTGGAGGGACTGACCTGTGAACCATGAAATGTTGATGCAACTTGAGGTCCTCACCGACCACCATGGTACATTTATACACTATGGCAATAAATGAGCTAAAGTCGATCATGTGAGAAATCATTTGATTACCGACCATTGATGTATACTGTCAACAAACACGAGACAACTCAACGATAATGATGATAAGAGTTAAGGTACCCTACTACAATCTAACAAGTGAAAATAAATGAGTTGAAGTTGAACAATTGAGAGAATCTATCAATCAAGAGACATTGATGTATTCTCATTGTCGATAGCGAAGGAGTCTGCTACTAATGAATGCAAACCCTAAGGTACTGAAGAAAGGACTCTAGATCTTATTCCTAGAGAAATATGTTGGAGTCGACTGGAAAAGATCTACTGGAAAGTAGACATTAAGGCATCCTACATCAAACCAATGCAAGTGTAACCCATAGGCCAATAATGCGAAAGGAATCAGATGAAGAAAGATGAAGTAACCAAACTGAAGCATGTTTCTGGCATACACAAGATGTGGCTAGAGCGCAACAAAAACCCTTTGACCCAACCAATAATGAAAGCTGACACACAGGCAAGGAATCCACCAATAGGGTCAAATGGAAACCAAGGTAATGCATGAATGCCAATGTGTGATAATGTAAGATGACGTCAAACATAAGGGAAACCACTCAGTCAAAGAGCCATAATATTGATCAAAGATCAGCACAAGGTCACCTATCAATGATGGAAATAGGGCTAGGGTGCGACTCTAGGCCTACTCTTAGAGCAATCTATCAAAGTCAATAAGAGCGGAGCCTCTAGCAAGAAGTCAATGGAGAACTTATCAAACCAACATGAGAAAATGATCAAATAGCTGATGTGATACTGAATATAAATATGAAAAACCGGGTATGACCGATTGAATATGAGTATCGCGCACCTGCTATAAAACCTGCTCTTCCTTCCAACTTCTTGAAGGACTAATAATTTCCTACTTTCATATAGTCATTTCATCCTTACGGGGGCAGGATCATCCCTGTATACCTTCAATCTTCTCCCATTAATCCTTCCAGGAAGCACTTTCCATTCAACTTTGCAAGATGAACTACGCTACCATCCAAAATACCTTTGATCACATAAGGTCCCAAACAATGCATCTAAAAATTCGTACGAAATTTTATGAACTTTCTATCATACATCAGGACCAAATATCCATACTTAAAAGTTTTCTTCTTAATGTGGTGATCATGCCAGGCCTTTTCCCTAGCTTTTTGAACCTGCTAATGAAAACCAACTAAAACGTGGTCCTCCTCCAATGCAGGAAGTTGTGATAAGCATTCCTTCATGAATTCGCGATCTTCCATCTTAGTTACTACTGTGATCCTTAGGTTGGGAACTATATACTCCATTGGAATCATTGCTTATTGTCCATATACAAGTCTAAACAGTGTTTTCCCTATCAATTTATTACAAGTAATCCTATATGCCCATAGAAACGGTGATATGTGCACATCCTAGTCATTGCTATTAACATTGCAAACCTTCATTAAGGAATTTTCCAATATTTTGTTAAAATCTTTGATAGTTTGATCTGCCTGGGGATGATACGGTGTACTCTTCTAATGGTGCATTTGGAACTCTTTTGTCAACACCTCAATTGTTTCATTCAAGAAGTAAGAACCTTGGTCACTCATCAGGATATCTGGTCATCCAAACCATGATAGAAGATACTCGAATATAAAAATCGTAGCAGTGTCCATGCTGCAATCCTTCACGGGCTGTGCCTCGGCCCACCTAGTCAAGTAATATCTTGTAGTGATAATATAACATGCACCCGTCTTCTACCCTGGTGGACTAATTGGTTCAATGAAGTCAATTTCCCATTTATCAAATGCTTGCAATGTGACCTATGGATTTAAGGGCAGTTCATCCCTTCATAATGGTATTCTAGTCCTTTGATGCACATTGCATGTGCTGCAATACTCCGTAAAATATTTATGTATTGTAGGCCACCATAATCCTACTCGTAGAATTTTTTGCGCAGTTACCTTACCTGCATAGTGTCCTCCTGTGACACTACCATGCGCTTCAACTAAAATACTATTCCATTCATACTCAGGTACATATCGATGTAGAGCTCCATCTGGTCCCATCTTATATAAGTGTCCTACAATCACTGAAAAATCTATAGCCCTAACTACTAGTTCCTTTTTTTGCTGCATTGTGTATCCTTCAAGAGCTATGCTAGTAGATAGAAAATAAATAATGTCCAAAAAATGTTCATCACCAACTCTGATAGCAAAGGGATGTGCGCCAAGTAATCCTTCATCAATATTAGTGGATTCTTCGCCGTTCTCGATCCTAGAGAGGTGATTAGGTCCAACATTCAACCTCACTGGCTTAACTATCACTTCAAAATCATACTCCTAGAAGAGAAACAACCATCTACAGATCTTCTCCCCCAACACAGGCTTATTGACCAGGTATTTCAATGTAGAATTATTTGTGCACATTTTAAAGTGCACACCTAGAAGATAATGCCCGAACTTTTATAGTGCATATACCATGGCTAATCCTTCTCATTCCATGCTTGAATATTTTTTCTCCACCTTAGATAGTTTCCTACTTGCAAAGGTAATAATATGGTCAATACATCCTTCACCTAGTTGAGTTAAAGCAACTCCCAAAACTACACAAGATGCATCCACATGCACATGAAATTATTTCTTCCAATTTGAGAATAATAAGATTGGCACAGTAACCATCTTCTCCTTAAGAACATCCAAGCTATTCTAACAGTCGTCATCCTAGCAAAACATAGCATCCTTCTTCAACAACCTCTCCATTAGCGCAGTGATCTGTGCATACGCCTTTATAAATTCCTATAATACCCTGTATGACCCAAGCATGCCCATAGCTCCTTTACTGATTCCTGATGGATTCAAATTGATAATTATAATGATCTTGGAAGGGTATACCATAAACCCCTGCTTACATGTGACATGTCCCAACAGTGTTCTATAAGGTACACATAAAATACATTTCTTCAAATTCAAGGAAATCTAATATTTCCTACATCTATCCAACATTAGGCATAGACTAGAAACATGTTTCTTAATTGGTCCAAATATTATCCAATCGTCGAAGTAAACCTCCAGAAACTTATGAATAATTCCTTGAATGTTGCAGTTACCACCCTTGATAATATCGCAGGAGCATTTTTTAGTCTAAAAGGCATAACTATATATTGGAATGAACCCCACTCTTCTATAGCAAAGGTAGTCTTCCTTCTATCCTCCAGCACAATATTAATTTGGTGATATCTTGAGAACCAATATGTGAACGAATAAGCCCCTTGTCTGCCAACATTTTCTAGATCTTCATCTGTTAAAGGCGTAGGAAAGGGGTCATGCAAGCATGCATCATTTAACTTCCGCATATTTACACAGATCCTTATATCACCCTTTGTTTTCTTTTCCTGGACTACCATTGGACTGACCCATTCTGACTCTTCTATTGGCTCGATTATACTTGCCGTGAACATCTTATCCAGCTCTTCTCCTACCTTTCCTTGTACTTGGGTTCATTTGATATGGGCGCTGCTTAACCGACTTCACATCTAGATTTAAATTGATCCTTTCCATACCCAAATCACCTACTATACCCTTCAATTCAGAGAACTTTGTCGGAAATAAATCCTGATATTCGTGTAATAATTCAGCAACCTTGCCTACCATGTCTTTATCCCAATAGTCACCAATATGCATGAACTTTAGTTATGATTCTGAGCCAATATTTACTTATTTTGTCTTTATCGGTTGTGATATATTAGGGATCTCTACATTAGGTCCTGCAACTTCACGCAATCCCTCTAACTCAAGAATATTGATATTTCATGGATCCTCATCACCTTCTTCTATAGTAACATTGTAGCATTCCAAAGCATGTTGTAGATGCGCACTCCAGTCATGTTGCATCCAAGTAATCTGTTCTATTTTTGTTAGGAATATCACTGTGTTAATATCCTGAAGCGCCCCATCAATTCATTCAAACCTGTATTCAAAATTGAATGTCAATAGGAAACTCTCCTTCATTTTATCCCAATCAGCAGTCCCATGTCACAGCTTTGTCTCCAAATACCAGTTCATTGCTATAATGTCTAAGGTATGAATATAGATATGTACCCACTCTGGTTGAGGTACCTCACCCCAAGCCTTAGTCCATCAAGTCAGATGTTCACATGGGTCATCCTTACCTGTGTACTTTTCATTAAGTTTTGTTTTTGCGGATCCAAATCTTAATCTCATCATTCTACAATATCCCTTCCAATTAGCAATATTATCCTTATGGGTTCCCCACCATCTTGTAGGCGTAGCTCTTAAAGCCAAATCTAGAGCCTGAAACCTGTGCTCCTCTAGTACGTCTCTTTCAAAATGGTCAATAAAAATATTGACATCATCTAGCCCATCATAATAAGGCAATTTACGTACCTCGGTTGATATACAACGAAGAGATTTTGTAATCCTATTGCATCGTAGTATAAAGACCTCATGTAACTGATTCTACCAATTTTCTAATTCTTCATTTGAGAATGATTGGCATGAACTATCCTTCTCCCAATTGATCCATCCATATGCAATGGGATTAATCTAATCTCTGTCTCACATAGTGAGCTTATATATGTGATCAATGTGTTCATCATCATAGTCATCATGGACTGGCTCTATGTATCACGCACCTTCAGCTAGATCCAATGACAACCTCTCTAAGGTCATTCTTTTCAAACACCATGCTTTGCCTCTTCGAATTAATAATAACTTTCATGTCGAAAGCCAAATCAATCCCGAGAAATGTTGGGTATGGATTACTATCATCTACTATTTCAATAACTTCAAAATCCATGAGCACATTGGCTTCCTCAATATCTACAACCACTCCATGCAGACAATCGATCAAAATTATCTTTTGTTGGTTTGCCATGCACAATTGGATTGGGGACCACTACAACTTAGGTCTCCCCATATGTTCCCAAGTCTGCTTTGGCAGTACATTAGCATCAAATCCTATGTCTAGAATTATCTGATCCATGTCAAATTCACCAATTTTTGTTGTCAACCACATCTCCCTACCAATCCTCTTCTTACTTCAGTTCACCTTATTCACTACGCGTTATTATGGTAACAACTTGTCCTTTCTATCGCAATTATCTATCAGTTCTTGTAGTCCTTCAACTGCCTTCTGATCCTTCAGTGGCTTCATGCATGTCAAAATGAATTCAACACTATGGGATTAGAGTCCTCCGTAGTAGTAATTTCTTTAGATTTCTCCTTTCATGGGACTATTTGTATCTATGTTTTAGATGTAGAAGCACCTGGATCCATAAATAAAAAATCTTGCCTCCATAAATGTCTCATTTTCTCTTTGTAATTCAAATCCAACAGTATTCTCACTAGCCCTGCAGAGCGATGTATCTGATACTGAGTGCTTGCCTCCTACCTTGTCTTTAATAGTGGATATACTGCTTTACATGTCTATATTGACACTAGGATTATCTTCACGTGGCTCAGATCTCATCATCTGAATTTTCTGCGTCGACTATTATTTCTTCTTTTCCTGCATCTTTGCTATTAATACAAGAAAATCTTCTATAACATTGTCAAATTTATTATAGTATTGACAAGAAGGGTGGGTTGGATTTTTACAATCACACACAAAATGTGCTGGTTCTCCATAGTTGTAGCAGATGATCTAGCCTCGACCTCTTCCAGGATCTCCTCCTCATCCTCTTTCCCATCCTTGGAATCCTCCATGAGCCATAGGTGAGCCTTGATCATTTTGCGTGTGGGTTTCAACCTACACACTATACATCGGGGTTCTATCTATCATCAAGTCATAGCTTCAACAATTTCTTTCATCATGACCAACCGATTTGCAAAATTTACAAAATAGTTTCTTTGGTGACTGTACGAACTTTTGCAATAGATAAAAATTATCTATCAGATGTAGTCATGACACCTGGAAGATACTACACCAAACAATTGAAACAATGCTTGATCCAATAGAAGACTTTGGTTTTAGCGGGTTGGAACCTCCCAAAACTATATAGTCCTAGTACAGAGGGCAATGATCCTTATAGTGGCTTACAACTTTTCACTTTTTGCACCAAAATTCAAGGTGTATTCCCAAATAAAGTTCCTTTCCCTTCTTCAGATACTATAACTCCATATGCAAGCTTGCTAATTGTGACTGGATCTATTGGACTCCTACACGCATGTCCTAGATCGGCAAAGCCTCCAACTTCATCGTGATCGCTAATGCTTTGGCCTAAGATCTGATCTTTTTTGAGACAAATATAATCTTAAGTGTGGAAATAGTGTAGTTATATACCATTCCTTATGTTGTTCGTCTGAAATATGAAGATTAGCTTGTCTTAGTAAGCACTTCAACCTCTAATCCATATGCCACATAGACACATTTGATGTATGCTTGATCTCCTTTATTTCAGTAACACACTGAGCTTGTGATTTCAGCTTTCTAAATTTTACGTTCAATGCAGTCTTTGTCTCAACCAATGTAGCATTCGAATTAGTTGTACTATATTTGATATACAATGTAAGCGCTTTATCCTGTAGCATTATAAACATTTGCGCTTTCTTCATGTCATCATCATTGATCTGCTGCGCCTTCCACATAGCTTCTGCTACAAACCAAAAATAATCAGGATCCTCTGATCCCTAACCCTTGAAAACAAACATTTTTACTGTATTCGCCATACTAAATAATGAAGGTGGAGGTGGAGGTAGAGCTAGAGGTGTAGGTGTATGAGTTGGAGGTGGAGGTGGAGGTGGAGTGGATGGATGCAGAATCCCATAAGTGCCTTGACCTTCTGTTTGTGGTGCACCTCGAAGTGTGTTAGGGTTTCCCTCTTCGTTAGTCTCTGAATCCCCCTAACAATGGATTGTATTCACCTTCAACGTATCTTTCATGATTTGCTCAGAACCTTTTTCCACTTCGCGTAGATCTTGTCTAGTATCTTTTGACCATTAATTCAAAGGCATAACAACCTTTTCATACAAAAACAATTTAATCCAAGTTTTTACCAATTTTAGGAACTTACCTCTCAAACCCTTAAAGAATGACGTTCAACTTTGCTATAAGATACAAATGTGTCAATTGAAAATTCAGTGATGAAACCACCCAAATTACTATTGATCCAATAGTCAACAACCCTTACAACCTTATGATCAGACTCTTCAAGATGCTTAATTATTTCAGGAGTCCACACTAGATGTTCGTCATGTTTCTAGGTAGGTTCATTGTCACTTAACTTTGAAAGACACTCGTGCAGCTCGTTAGCGAATGATGCGAAAAATATCTCATGCTCTTTTGTGTAGATATATCTCTGTAAACACCTATCTTTTGACCAAAGTAGATTGTGATTTTCCTTAGCTGCAAACTCATGCAATTTATGATCTACCCAATTCTTGAGTTCTTTCTCATTTGGTATCCATGAACGCCACATCACACATCCCTTAGATAGATCCTGGTCTTGAAAACATAAACATTTGTTGGTTTGAGAGGGCTTGGACCTAGGTTTAGAGTTAGTTATGCTAACCAACAAAACCCTACATTACTGACCCTTTTGGAAACAGTCTGCTTAGCGCATACCATTGGCTCACCTGAGGCAGTATTGGGGGGTGCTAGAATCAGGCTTCTGCATCCATAAGGCTATGTGATGTAGTAGCAAGGCGTTTCCTTAATCTAGGGCTCGACTCGACCTTCGTGAACCCTTATCTTCAGAAGCATAGACTTAAAGTGATTTCTACTTAAATAGATGTAAGAGCTTCGCCTAATTGTTCTAACATGCATAAGTTATCTTACAAAAGTAGATATGGAGCTTCGCAATGTAATTAAAGAAATATTATAGAGAATCGAATCGTAACTGAGCATAAACACATAAACATATAAATATATAGATAATGCACATAATTGCTTAAAATAGGCTTTATTACTTCAGATATTATATGAATACACTTCTTCTGACCCTATGTACACAACTGCAAGGGCCCGCACACTCAGCTATGAACATACCAAGGTCTCCACGCACTCAGCTACAAGAGCTTTCCTCCTCACCAGGATACAAAATTATAGACAAAATAGACTCAAAATCCCATTCATGAACTTCTCAAAATCTTCTTAATGACTCCTAGATGACTTCCTTTTATAGATTTTACATTACACTACCATGGTCTGCGAACCATGGGTGAAGCTCATTGTTTAATAACCCATTCCTTTATAAAATAAGGGGCTTTGACCTGCCTAAAAGCCCCTTTGTTAATGTTCTGTGCTATTCACGCTCTACTCTTGAAAATGTGGAGACTTTACAATATTAGATCAAAATTGATTCACAATTTAGTCAAAACTTAGACTTGGGGACCCCAACCCAAAAATATCCATATAAATAATAGACCTAAAAAAACAATAATACCTTAGCTTTTCCAATGTGTGCCAAGGCTCAAATTGGTGAAGAAGGAAAAGTTCCCAAATAAATTCTTAGTTCTAGAACTTAATGGAAGAACTAGTTTCCACATATTAATTCCAAATAGCTAGAGTTTTCCAAATGCATGGAATGGGAAAATTGAGAAGCTAGGGCTCAAAATAAACCAACGAAAAATTTCCCAGTAAAGAGACACTAAGGAATATAAGAAATTCATGTAATTTGGGGAGCCTATGCCAATAAGTCTCTAGAAGAACTAAGAGTCTCGAGGGCATATCAAAGAAAATGGAGCCACACAAAAAATATTCCGTCCCTTTAGTGGCCAAAAATAACAAATGATTGAACCTTCTCAATAGCTTGAAGTAAATCCTCATAGACTATAATACTAGAAGACCAACCACAGCCTGAGATAATGTCTTACCAAGATTGGTTAAATGATATTCATCCCTTCAACCTCGATATTTTTTCTTTTCACTATAAACCATCATTGGACCTTGTTAAAGTAGTCCTTCAATGACGGGTTCAATAGCTAGGAAAAACTTAAATTCATGCAAGCAAATGAGGGGAGTGCATGTCCTTTTAGATATAGCCTGCTTACTTGAAATCCATTGGCAATGTTTGATGAACAAGTGGATATTAATTACATCGTTAAGTGTGCTTATCTTCATGACCTTGGGTTTCTAAGGAATTTAGTGAGAGCTCCACCATTCCTTTGCCATATTACTCTTGTATTAAAGATAACTACTTCATTAGCCAATAAATTAGCCTAATGGTTGTATACTCAAAATACCTGGTAAAAATGAAGCTTTATGTATACTACAAATATCTAATTAGACTCAAGCTATGGCTGCAACACATTTTCTATCTAGTGGGATTGTTTTCAAAATCATAAAATTGATTATTATGCTTGAGTGTTTGATGGCAATAAAAATACTTGGTCTGAATTATTTTTCTAAAAGCACACATTAGTAAAGAGCATAGGGTTATAATTAATTGATTGTAGATTTTACACAACCCTAAAACTATGTTTTTCCTAAATTTCCATTGACATCCAAAATGAATTCGTGTATCTCTTAGTTGTATGGTATTATGACATCAATTGAAATGTGTTTTAACTCATGGTTGTTGAAATACCAAAAGATTTACATCTCAATTATCAAACTTTCCTTGTCAGTGGTTAATAGAGGCATAACTAAAATGTTACTAGGTTGTCCATCGAATAATTATTCCTTCTACTTGACATTTAAACAAAAGAAATTAAATGATGCAATGGAACCCAGTCTCCCATGACATTTTTTAAAATTCACTCGTCTAACTGAGAGAGTATTCTCTTCTATATATATATATATATATATATATATATATATATATATATATATATATATATATATATATATATATTAGAAATAACTTATATTTAATAATAATAATAACAATTTAATTTTAAGGTTGATGTCAAGCTATGTTAAATTAATGTATGTGACTCCCTGAAAGTGTACATGCTTTACTCTTTTCTTGATTTGAACCCGTGACATTGTAAGAGGAAACATATGTTCTTAACCATCAAACTCACATAATTAATTAATTAACTATACAACAAATTTATTTTTAAATTTTAACAAAACAAATTATTTATAAAAAAAAACTAGAAATTCATACAAATAACCAAATAAATTAACATTACATTACATAAAAAGTTTTAAAAAACAAATGAGCTTCATTTTAAATGAATATGCTTAATTCAAATAAAAATAAATATATACACATATATGTACGTAAAACATTTGATAGAAGCTTGAGAGAGTGAATAACAAACAATATAAATATATTAAATTTATTAATACATTTTTTAATATAAAAAAATTAATATATAACATATAAGTGAAAAAAATTACATATTAAAAAATATATTATCTATGAGTATTTAATATTTAAGTTTAAACTGAATCTAAATTGATTTTGAATTTTTTATAAACTAGGTAACCATTTTATACTGAATCATAAAAATAACATATTTGCTATTTATTAACTTGTTACTTCCTAAAATAACATATTTCCTATTTATTAACTTGTTACTTTGTTACTTCCGAAAACATAATGCAGGTACAAAGTTTATGTTCAAATTACTAAATTAACATAGAAACAGACAAGTTACATGACACTTTTTTTTTTACTATTTATTAGAAAAACAAAAATCATCATATGAACATATCTAATTGAAAACGAGTCAACTGTATTGCTTCGGGTTCTCATTCTTCAGTTTTTGCACAAAGGCTTAACAAAGCCTTAATCCCTCCGCCCACACTTTATTCATAATTGTCTTTATCTACCCATCGAAATTAATATGAAGATGCCCTGTAACACCCAAACTAATTTTAAAATTAGTTTGTATTAAAACAAATTTATACTAATACTTATTTTATTGTGGCCATTTTCGAACTCAAAATGCACGGCAACAAGAGTGCAATATAAACTTTCTACCAACTAGAATAAACTCTCCTTTTACTTGACACACTTGGGCATAACTTCTCCTCTCGAGCTTAATGAGATGGTAAATACTCGAGCTTATAAATGTCCATGAACTTTGTTAAGTTTATGGTGAATCTTCAATCCAGCATTAAATTAGTAGACATGATAGAGTACTCCATGAACCGCTTACCATGGAGATAAATTTGAATGATAAAGTGCATCACCTTTGATAGTATGTTAAATATCACAAATGGAAATGGTAAGCCCAACAGCAGACCTGACATTATTAAAAATGTCACAAATTCGACTCATGAGAGTGATGATATCAACTGCAACAGAAACAGGAAACAGAAACAGAAATTGCAGGGCATGGAAATGAAATCAAAGAAGGTGCAAGCTGCGAGTCAGCGGAGGAGGAGGAAGTTAGGTCATGGGTGAGGGCGAATGAAGTATCAGCTTCCATCCGCAATATGGATATTTCAGAGTCAGCAACGCATCAGACATCTACCAACGATTTTAATGTTAATCTCGGCCCTTATTCCATGGTCCCGGCATCGCAGATGAACAATATAGTTCAAGATTCTAATCATGCTGCAACCACCCATTCCACGGTTGTTCACGACTTTAATGCTGCAGCCGCCTATTCCACGTCCACAGTTGTTCATGATTCTAATGTTGCAGCCGGCCATGATCCACTCAATGTTTTTTGTTTTGATGATGCCATGGTTGATCCCTTTAATTTTCATGATGCCATGATGGTTGATCCATTTGATTTTGATGATGCCATGATGATTGGTTGAGCTTCTGATTTGAGAGTTTTCATGATGATTGGTTGAGCATTAAATTAGTAGACATGATAGAGTACTCCATGAACCGCTTACCATGGAGATAAATTTGAATGATAAAGTGCATCACCTTTGATAGTATGTTAAATATCACAAATGGAAATGGTAAGCCCAACAGCAGACCTGACATTATTAAAAATGTCACAAATTCGACTCATGAGAGTGATGATATCAACTGCAACAGAAACAGGAAACAGAAACAGAAATTGCAGGGCATGGAAATGAAATCAAAGAAGGTGCAAGCTGCGAGTCAGCGGAGGAGGAGGAAGTTAGGTCATGGGTGAGGGCGAATGAAGTATCAGCTTCCATCCGCAATATGGATATTTCAGAGTCAGCAACGCATCAGACATCTACCAACGATTTTAATGTTAATCTCGGCCCTTATTCCATGGTCCCGGCATCGCAGATGAACAATATAGTTCAAGATTCTAATCATGCTGCAACCACCCATTCCACGGTTGTTCACGACTTTAATGCTGCAGCCGCCTATTCCACGTCCACAGTTGTTCATGATTCTAATGTTGCAGCCGGCCATGATCCACTCAATGTTTTTTGTTTTGATGATGCCATGGTTGATCCCTTTAATTTTGATGATGCCATGATGGTTGATCCATTTGATTTTGACGATGCCATGATGATTGATTGAGCGGTTCATAGAGGTACTATATCATGTCTATTTGCTTTGATGGCTGGTTACTTCAAGCTTTGCCATTCTGATTTGAGAGTTTCAATTGTACAAGAGAATGAACACAAATAAACTTCGCCCAAGTCGCGGATAGACCAAAATCATAAAGAAACCCAACCATTTCCCATTCTTTTCAATTCTACCCATTCCACAAAGTGCATCACAAATTCTATTCTTCCATGGCGCTGCATCACAGATATTTCTCATGCGAGTCCAGCAATAACATAGATAAAAGCTCTGCAAACTCAATTTGCAATATTTCAGACATTATAGGGAAGAATCTTCAAACTCATTACAAGAATGATCAACCCTACAAATAAAACTCAGTACCAACAGCTTTTTGGATGGATATAAATAAGACTCAACCTCTTTCGTGATCATGAAAATAGTGTGCTCTGCCTCATAGTGTGATTCGCTTAGTACAGAAATATCCCATCATTCACAAGTTTAGTGCTTCTGTCACGTTATGTGTAAAATTCGGAGTACAAGCTGCGTTGATCGTACTACCAACACTATATCTCCACCTGGCATTGCCATGAAATGTGAACACAATTCAGCATTTGGATTCATTTAAAAAAACAAGTAGATAATGCCATCAAAGGAATAACTAAATAGGTAATAAGGTAAAAATAAATAGTTATTTAAAAAAACAAATAGATAATGCCATCAAAGGAATCAACTAAATAGGTAATAAGGTAAAAATAAAAGGAACTATTTAGCAAAAGTAAAAATAAGAATGTAAGAAGGTATAAATTCTGAATAACTAAATAGGTAATAAGTTAAAAATAAAAGGAACTATTTAGCAAAAGTAAAAATAAGAATGTAAAAGGTATAAATTCTGCACAGTTTAGGGAATGTAAAAAGTTATCAACTTCGGCATATATTAAAAAAAATCTAAATGTTTCAAATAAAACAAAAATAATAGTAATTATTATTATTATTATTAAAATATAATTTATAATAATTATTATTAAAGTATATTTATATAGATTAAATTGTTGGTAAATATAATTAGTCATTAATCTATAATAATCATTAATATTTTTTCTATTTTATTATGGAGATTTTTAATTGTAAAATGGACTTTATTGCAATATCATCAGTCAATAAAACAGTTTATCAATACCACATGTTCAAAAAACTCTAACTCACTCTATATGACACTTGTTCATATGAAAGTTTCTTTTAATTAATCAATTTAATTAAAAAAATAAAAATGACATAATTACTTTGGATATAAATTTAAATTTTTGATTTATATACACTATTATGAATTTTCTAGAATATTTATAGAGGGTAAATGTGTACCATCTATTTAATAATGATTGATAATTAAAATAAAATTATAAAAATTTATTCTGAAATAAACAAGCATATTTAGATTAGATTGAAAACTAAATAAAACATATAATTATATAAAATGGAACATCATGAAACATTATATATAACAAAATAAAATGACATTAATAAATTTTTGATGGAAAAGGAAATATAATGTATAGCAATATGTAATGGTTAAATGGTGGAAACTTAATGCCAAACCAGATTTAATGACTACGTTAAGTTTTAACCATCTTTTAATCAAAATGAAGAAACATCACTTTATTACACTAAGAGTTGTGACGATGTTGTAGTGGTATAAATATTTGTAAACATTAAGGTCAAAAGTAATATAGAGCCCAATATGGGGAGATGATATAGGTCCTTAAATGAATGTGATCATTAAATGTTTATTCAATTAATAATTAATAGTAATAAAAAAATAATAACTTTGTCCTAATAATTTTTTAAATAAAAGAAAATTACAATAAACATACTAGACTAAAATATATAACATAAATAGTAACTATAAATTAAGATCTATTTTAGGATATATATTAAAATAATTATTTTATAATCATATTTAAGTTTAGTCATGAAAACTTAATACTTACAATAAACTTATAATATAACAAGATTTTAAACCATGAATATTTACAGTATGAACCTTATTAAAAATTGGTAGATTCCAAATAAAGATAAATCTATACTAGTTATAATAAGATAAATCTATACTAATTAATTATGCCTCTAAATTTATAGTGTAATTCAATTCAACCTTAAACAGATTTTTGCTAATGAAGTAAATGGCATAAGGCAACTTGTCATCTATCTCGCCTAGGGCTACTCCTACAGCTTTGTCAAATGCATCAACATGGATGTGGAAAGGAAGAGCCCAATTTGGGCTTCTATGTATGGGTGTAGTAGTCAATTTTTATTTCAAGATCTCTAGGGCCTCCTGGAAACTATCTGGCCCGCAAAATTTAGATTCCTTGGCTAGAAATCCAAACAATGGTGAGGTTACTTTACTAAAGTCTTTGATAAGACTCTTATAATATCCAGCTAGGCCCAAGAAGCTCCTAACATCCCTCTACTTTTGAGGACTAGGGACCCTTTTTATGATGGCAATTTTGTTTGGGTACACTTGTATTCCCTCCTGACATATTGAATGGCCCAAAAAATCCCCTACATTCAACAAGAATTAACACTTCTTAGGACTAAGTGAGAGGTTAATTTAAATGCACTTCTTTAGGACTTTCCCAAGGTTAGAGATAGCCTCCAGGAAGTCGCACCAATAGGGAGTGAAATCATCCATGTAGATGCTCGGCAAAGATGCTCAAAACTTCCCTTTGAAAAGTGGCAGGGGCATTACATAATCCAAAAGGAATGACCATATAAGCAAAGGTATTTGAAGGAAAAATGAATGTAGTTTTATCCTAGTCCTCTGGACTAATCTGAATCTAATTGTAACCACTGAACCCACCTAGGAAAGAGAAGAACTTATTCACTACAAGACCATCCAAGACTTGATTAATGAAAGGTAAAGGTAAATGGTATTTGTTATTGACTTTGTTTAGTTCTCTGTAATCCACACAGATCCTCCATTTTCCATTTTTATTTGTGACCAAGATTAGAGGAGACCACCACTCACTATCTAAGATGGGGTAAATGAATCCTACATCCAAAAACTTCTGCAATTCTTCCTTTACTATGTCTTTGAGGGCTAAGTTCATCCTCCTCTGAGGTTGGTGCACTATTTTGAATCCTTCCTTGATGTAGATGTGATGAGTACACACTCAAGGATGCACTCCCTTCATTTATCTATAGCTCCAGGCAGAGGCATCTAAGTGATCTCTCAACATGTCACATAACTTCTCTTCTTGATTGGATGAGAGAGGGGTTGATATTCAAAGTTTTAGATGGACCAAATTCTACTAGTTTGAAATGTGCAGAACTTGGGTCCACCAAGCATAACTTAGTCCAAGTATTACCCTCAGATTCCTTCACAAGATCATCAAGAGGTATGGTCTTGGGGGGTTGGTTCTAGATGATTTGTTAAAAGAGGTCATCTTCATCAGGTTACCCCCCTCCTATAATAGTATCTAGGGTACAAATTGAATGGGATGTGATATGATACACTTCATCTTCCTCCTCCTCTTTCAACCATAGGGGTAAGTCATGCTCGAGGGATAGTTGAGTAGCAGGGTGCAATACCAACCGGTTGGAAAAATGCCCATTCTTAATGGTCATGTTTCCATCTCTACAACTTATGTAAGCATTATTAGTGGCTAGATATGCTCTTCCAAGGATGAGAGGATAGCCAATGAATTTTGTTTTTGGCTGGCAAATGAGAAAGTCAGGAAGATACTCGCAGGAATCAATATAGACCATTACATCCACAACAACTCCCTCAAGAGCCACTCTAGACCTATCTACAAGTTGCAGCACTGTTGTGGTATTTCTCAAAGATCCTTGGAGGTTTAGCTTAAGCATAGTTTCCTTAGTAATCACATTTATGGCATCCCCAAGATCAATCAAGGTGTGGGGGACAATTATGCCATCAATGTGTACATCTACCACAGGACTTCCAGGGTCTAAATACTTTGGGAAAATCACTTTCCCCGGCACTAGATCTGATTATTGACCAATGACATTGATGGTAGGGGTTTATTTCTTTCTCCTCCCATGATGTTTGAAGAATTTGTCCTTTATGAGGTTTTTTTATATGGGAACATCCTTGATAGCTTGGAGGAGTGGGATTTTAACACAATTTTTTCAATTCTCCTAAAAGTTCTGTCTCTTCTAGGGTGTGCTAATTAGAAGGGATCAATCTTTCATGAAAATGAGGTGGATTGGATTTAGGAACACTCTCTTCCCTTTCCTCCTCAAGCTCCTCAAGTGGAGACTAAGGTTGGTTATCTGGGAGCACTCTTCCAAACCTGAGGTTGATTTCTTGAATCTCGATAGCATATGCATGGTAAGATGTCTCTCCACTATATACCTGTTGTGTCTACTTGTCGTTCAGGTTTGGATTTGTTTGATCTGAACTTTTTGGTTGCTTAGGTGGAGTGGGATGAATGAGATGTGGTTGAGATGGAGGTTAAGGCAATAAAGCAAGGCTTTGGGTTAATTGGGTCCTCCAACCTTGTGATATAGTATTCCACTAAGGAAGAAGAATATGGCTGAAATAGTTGATTAGAAGGTTGGGGTGGATACTGAGGTGAATAAGGCCAAGGAGAAGGTGTGGACCATGAAGGATGTGTAGGATAATACCAAGGGAGAAAGGGTGCATTCTATTTGGGATGGTAATAGGAATAGGATGAACCTTTCATGTCCTTCTGGTATGGTCGAGATCCTTGAGGTCTCCTTTGATTGATGTAACAGATTTGTTCAGCCCCTCTTTCTGCCCCTTGGTATACATCTTTCAATCTAGACAAGGAAGGGAACTTATCTATGGAATGTTTTCCCTCATAGATCGAGTAGATATTTATAACATTTAATGGACATTCATTTCTGGGGTGCCTTCTAGTGCATTTAGGGTAGAAGATAGCTAAGGCTCTCTCTGCTTCCTCTTGCTTCCTCTTGACTTGCATGGTGTCCATTTATAGAGAAAAGGTGTGCAACATTTCACTTTTAAAGTCATTCAGCATGTTTCTAATTTCATTCTTGATAGATGTGTTGAAGGAAGAGGAACTGACCAGATCTTGACTGGACCTACCCTTCTTCCTAGCAGCCCTAGAATGGTTTTTGAATACTTACTTTATGTTGTCATAGGATTTCTGATAAATATACCCCCCAGACAACATGTTTAGGGTTTCCAGTATGTTCTCCCTGATTCCTCTAGAAGGAATAACTTTAGTGGTTGAGGATTAAGGGTGCATCTGACCCTTTTACAACTAAACTAGAACCTTTCATCATAGTCTTCCAAGGATTCATCTGGTTCATGAGTCATTTTAAATATTTCCTCTTTGGTGTCCTTGGACCTACAACAGTCCCTGTACTTTTTGTTAAAGGATTGCTACTTTTGAGACCATGTAGTGATGTTATCCCCAAGTAGACCCATGAACTGGTCCAAGGCTGCATCCTTAAGGGTGGATGGGAACAACTTCAACTTCTGGTCATGAAAGGTATAATCATAAGTTCTACACACAACAAAAAGCTCAAACAAAACATTATTAGGTTCCTCTAAGGTTAAGCCATGGAAGTGAGGAAGGGTAGAAGGGCATATATCTTTCATCCTAACATCTCCATTAGCTTATCTAATGGTAAAAACACCCTCATTTTTGTTTTCAACCATGGTGTGGGTATGTGGAATGGTTTCTTCTTTCTCTTCCCCAACAGGCTCTTTGAATATCTCAGGTTGTTCACCTAAGGGGTCCTCTAACTCCCCTTCAATCAGAGAGGGAAGTTGACAATCACCGAAGAAGAGTGGAGGTTGATTGTCTGATGGTGTGGGGGTATCTGGCAAGAATTTCTCTAAAGTGTCTCTACTCCTATGAGGTATGAAAGTGATTTTTGTTACTTTTATGTGATTTTCAAAATCAACTACAAAACAGAAAGGAAATCAAGAATAAATTCTACTTACTTAATTCAAAACATAAATAAAAGTAGAGATCACATATACCTAGACACCTCCCTGACAACAACGCCAAAAAGTGATGAGCCCCTGTATTACAATGAGAGTATTGTAACTCCTAAGGCCACTAGCTTTATTTTATATTCCCAGGGTTTCATACAAACTTAGAGGTGATAGTGCTATATACACAGTAGATGCATTATTATATTCATGACACCCTCAACTAGGTCACTTGATCATTAGGGTTCCAAACCATTCTTTTACTAAATTGAAAGGAGTCTAATTACTGAAAGCTATATCTAAAGTCTAGTCCTAGTGTAGAGAAAGTAAATGATTTAATGCTCAGAAGATGAAAGATGTTGTTAGATGATCCAAAACAAAAATAGTGTCATAGGTTATAAAGTTAGAATAAAATAATTATTAATTTAATATTTTAAATTAATAATTATTAATACAGAATATTTAATTATTAAATGTAGACATTTAGAATTAGAATGTTGTTGTAAAAAGATATGACTCTACAAATGTGTTGTATCTTAGGCTCTAATTTAGGAGAATTGTTAGTAAGTTGTTTAAATAGCTTTTATTGTAAATGGAAACTTGTTATTTTATAAGTGATCCATAATTAGAGGTAGTTAGGACATTGAGCTTATAAATAGCTCATTGCAAGAGTGTTTTGTTGTTCGGGTGTAAACTCTTGCAAAATTCCAGATGTAATTTATTTTCTTATTAATAAAATTATGTTTCTGAGGACACTTCTGCATATTGTGTTATTAGAGCTCCAGTAATGCTGTAGCTGATGTGAGGAGGAGATTCCAACTCTTTAGACACATGGAAAACTCCATTAATTTGGTCAGTTAATATTTGACATGCAACCTGTTGATTTGGTATCTAATTTATTTATTTATTTTTTTTCTGGAAAAGAAATTTAATTATATCATTGATTTTATATTTTTAAATCTGAAAATCATTTTCTTTATTATTCCCCCATACGGCACATTCTCTTGGTTGTCACGGATTAAGCATTGGAATATTGGGCCCAAATAACTCGTATGAGTATGTTTCAAACATTATAAATAAGTATACCATTGAGGGTATTTAACGTCACCTTTTCTAGGAGTTGAATTGTCGGCTTAGCAGACCTGCAAAGTTGAATTTAGTAGGAAAAGAACAAGCCTTTTGAATGATCTCCAGCTCAAACTAGGAAAACAGAAATGGGTCCTTCTTCAGGCATACTTTGCAATTCCACCATCAGTTTCTCTACCTTTGAGATGACATTAGAGGTGTCGAGAAGAAGCTCAAGTATTTCTCTGGAAGAAGAAGCCTCTGCCCAAGTGGATCGATCCAAATGTGGAGGAATTCATCCAATTGGATCTCGTCTATGGCTAGGAGTTGAAGCTCATGCGACAAGCTGCCAAGATAGCAGCCACTTGGATTTTGATCGGTACGATTTCAACAACTGGGGTTTTGGCCCGCCTCTGTAAACCATTTTGGAGAGCCAAAAGGGAGGAATCGATGTTGTCCCTAACGAATCTTATTTTGGCCTTGAGTTCTATTAATGGCGTTCACATTCTTAGCACTACACATTCCACAACCACGAGCCTGGTAGTTAAATTAACAAAATATGCATAATCTCTGTTGATCATCTCCACCAATTCATGATTAAGCACGACGCGATGGCCCCGGAGCTCTGCTTTGAGTGTATCTAGGGCAATAAAGCACCTCAGATCTGCAATGTATGATTTGCTCTCAATATCAGATTGCAGAAAGACGTCTTTTTTTGAACCATAATGGCTGTTGTGAATCGTTGGAGTCTTCTCCAAACAATGTTGTCACAGACCTTGGTCCCCTCGACACAGGTAACTATACATTGGCCATTTTCCTTGGCTTACCTTTTTGTATGGAAAACCCTCTACTCTAGCTATGCAACGAGGAATGGAAATTGATAACTAGAACTTTTATAGCTCCGTGCATGTGTAGTATTATTTTTTTTGTAATGGTATAATAAGAAGATTATTTTTTTTGGAGTAATAAGCAAACTTAATGGAGAGATAAGTTCTTTTTGTAATGGATAAATAAGGTGAGTTGGGTAATTTCTCAAAGAAGTGATTTTTATTTAAAAATCTGTAAATTGGGTTCATCACATTGTAACTCAAACTAATTTTAGTTTTGGGGATGGGTGACAATTTTTTTTTACCAAGATTTGCAAGAGCATTGTAAAATTCAAATTTTAAAATTTACCTTGTAAATATTTGAGAAATTTACTAGAGCCAAGTGCAAAGCTCAGTCATTTTTCCCCTGTTTCAACGACTATACGAGGGTCAAGGCCAAGCCCCGATAGATCATTTTTTTGCGTAGAATATTGCATGTTGTCTTGCCCATCTTGATATTTTTTTTCTAACCTTGATTCTTGGTGTGAAGCTTCAACACTACAATGTCAAAGTTGATTAATTTGTTTTCTGATTTTGACAAACTTGAAGGCAAAAAATCTTACAAAACATGGCAATGCCTCATTGAAAGAACTCTCATTTATAATGAACTTTGGAATGATATATGTGATGGTGATATTAAGAGAAATAAACCGACAGATGTAGCTGCACTAGAAAAATGGGAAGTTCAGAGTTCCAAAGCATTAGCTCTCATTAAATCTTCTGTTAATGATGAAATGTATGTCCATATAGCAAATGCTATAGATGCATGGTCTGCTTTGCAAATTTTTAAAGACTTAGTTGATACTCAACCTGAATCAAAGAAAGTTGATCTGCAATTAAAATTGTTGTAACAAAAATAGGGAAGGAGGTGATGTCCTTGAATACATATCTAGACTTAAGAATATTAATTAGGAAATCATTAATGTTGGTTTTCAAACAGTAGATGATAGTCTTATTGCCACAATTTTAATTGTTGGACTTCCTTCTTCCTACACACAGTTTTTGGAAACTCTACAATTAACTGGAAAGTTAGAGAAGCTAAAGTTTGATGAACTCAGTGAAATGTTGATCCAACATTATAAAACCTTTGGGAAGAAAAAGAAAGTTGGTGAAGATGTATTTTTCACAGAGGCCAACACTATTAAATCATCAACTGATAGTTCTAGAAGCAGCGGCAGAGGGAATTTCAATGAAAATCAAGTAGCACATAATGTACAAAGCCATGGTCGAAGCCAAAGTAGAGGAAACAACTTTAACAGTGGCAATAGTTCAAGCAAGAGAAATTTTCAAGGCAGAGGAAACAGTCAAGGAAGAGGCTATTTTCAAGGAAGAGGAAATAATCAAGGTAGAGAACAACCTCAAAACAGAAGTCAAAGCAGAGGCAGAGAACAGTCTCTAGGAAGAGGAAGAGACTTAAGTCAAATTGTGTGTCAAAGATGTAACAAAGTTGGACATTATGCTGAAGATTGTCGAACTTCTATTGAGAGAATACCCAAGTTTCATCAACACTCAGCACAATTTGCAAATGATCAAGATGAGGATGGTTCAAAATATGTCTTTACTTCTTCACTAGCATTACAACTTTCCTCCTATCGTAAAAGTGATTATGAAGCTACTTGGATCTTGGATTCAGGAGCAACTCAACACATGACTTGTCAACATGACTTCTTTTGGAATTTTCCATCTTTCTTGCAGATGATACAATACATACTCATGGAAAAGGTGCAGTTAAAGTTTCTCTCCCTGGCATTGGAGAAAAAATGATTTCAAAGGTATGGTATGTACCAACCTTTAAGAATAATTTTTTATCTTTAGTCACGATTCGACAAGCAAGACATCAGGTAATTATGGAATACGGCTTAGTTAAGATTAATTCAATCAAACAGAGCTTGCAAACTATGATGACAGGTTATGAAGATGGAAAATTGTTAAATATGAAAGGGACAGTTATTCCAAGGCATTCTAACTTTGCAGGGGCAGTGACTACAGGAATTTCACCTATAATATTGTGGCATGTAAGATATGGACATTCATATTTTGAAAGTCTTTCTCAGTTGCAAAAACAAGGGATGGTTAAGGGACTTCCAACTTTCAAAAAGGAAAATAAAAAATGTGAAGTTGCATTTATGGAAAACAAAGTTGAGAAAGTTTTCCAACAAGTTCATGGCGTGAAAACAGGTTGCTGCAACTAGTTCATAGTGATGTTTATGGACCACTACAAACTTCATTAGGTAGTTGCAAATATTTCTTACTATTCATTGATGATTTCAGTAGAATGACTTGGGTTCATTTATTGAAGCAAAAGTCAAAAGCATTTGAAAAGTTTAAAATTTTTCGCCAACTTGTTGAAAATGAAGTCAAAGAAAAGATAGGCACTCTCAGGACAGATAAAGGGGGAGAATTCACTTCAAATGAATTCAAAACTTATTGCAGCAACAATGGCATAAGAATACATCTTACAAATGTTTACACTCCACAGCAAAATGGAGTAGTAGAAATAATGAATCACACCTTGTTAGGAATGGCGAGATCTATGTTAACTTTCAAAAAGTTAAGTCCAACATATTGGGTAGAAGCAATTCATACAACTATCTACTTAAGAAACAGATCTCCCACTTCTTCTTTAGACGTAATCACACCTTATGAAGCTTGGTTTGGTTTCAAACCTCGAGTTAAACGTCTTAGAGTTTTTGGATCAGTATGTTATGCCTTAGTTCTAAAAGAAAAAATAACTAAGCTTGACTCAAGAAGTTTGAAATGCACAATGATTGGATATTCTGATGAGAAGAAAGGGTACCATCTTTTCACCAATGGAAAATTTATTTTGAGAAGGGATGTAATTTTTTATGAAACAGAGAGTAAGAGTGCTGAAGAAATAGAAAGTATTCTTCAAAAGTTAGAAACTAAAGGCAGTCAAAGAAAAGGAAATATGCAAAGTCAACAAAATTCACCAAATTGGCATGAACTTGATTTTATTTCATCTGAAGATGATTCATCTAGTCCATCTACTTCAACAACACCATTTGGATCTTCTAGCAGTTCATCTGCATCTCCAAGTAGCAGCAGTTCTTCTGACGATGATTCTCCACCTCTAGAATCTTCAACTAATCGATGAACATCAGTTTACATTAATCCTCTTTACAGTGATGGTGAATTTTCAAAATCTCAAACAAGTGAGCATAAACTACCAAAATGGGCAATTCAAATTTTGAAAGATGTAAGGCCTGATGAGCAGAATAAAATAGGAACAAGGAAGTCACATAGAAGTGAAGGAAATTTTGCCTTGATAGCAAATTATTTCACTGAACCTTCCACATACAATGAAGCAATAAAACATAAATAATGGCAACATGCTATGATTGAAGAATATTGAGAAATAATTGATAACAACACATGGAAACTTGTTGATTGTCCTCAAAATGTTAAACTAATAGGATGTAAATGGGTTTACAGAGTCAAGTACAATAAAAATGGAGAACTTGAAGAGTATAAAGCAAGACTTGTGGCTAAATGTTTTGTGCAGTAGGAAGGCATTGATTATGAGGATACTTTTACTCCTACAGCTAAATGGAGCACCATCCAATTAACACTTGCATTGACTGCTCAAAAAGGATGGAAAGTTCATCAAATGGATGTAAAAAGTGCTTTTCTCAACGGGGATTTATAGGAAGAAGTATATATGACACAAACACTAGGTTTTGAAATTGAAGGGCAGGAACATAAAGTCTGCAAATTGATCAAGGCTTTATATGGGTTAAAAAAAGCTCCCCGAGCTTGGTATGCAAAAATGTATGAATACCTTAGGAAAGTTGGTTTTCAATGAATTGAATCTAATGATACTTTGTATGTGCGACAACAGGATAAATATATGGTGATTCTTGTTATGTATGTAGATGATTTGATAATTACTAGAAATGATGATGATCATATTGCACAGGTGAAAACGGAGTTACATGCAGGTTTTAAGATGACAGATTTAGGATTACTTCACTACTATCTTGGAGTTGAAGTCTTCTAATGTCCACATCATATTTTCATTTCTCAGAGTAAGTATGCAGCAGAGGTTCTTCAATGATTTGGAATGCAAAATTGCAAGCCCGTTCTTACCCCCATGGAGCAAAACTTGAAACTTTCAAAATTTAAAGGAGGGGAAATGGTGGAAAGCACTACTTATAGACAGTTGATTGGTAGCTTGATTTATTTGACAAACACTTTCCCTGATCTATCTTATGCAGTTAGTATTCTTTCATTTTTTATGCAGGAACCACGAGATAGCCACTGGAATGAAGAAAAAGAGTTCTTCAATATATCCAAGGAACAAAAGATTTTCGTATTCTTTACAAAAAGACTAAAAACTTTGTACTTGGTGGTTTTTCAGATGTCAAATTTGCTAGAAGTATTGACGATCGAGCATCAACATCAGGTTATTTAATGAGCATGGGGTCAGCAACAATGTCTTGGAGTTGTAAGAAACAAGCTACAGTGGCCACTTCTTCAGCAGAAGCAGAGTACATTTCAGCATGGGAAGCAACATGTGAAATTGTTTGGTTGAGCAAAATTTTGCAGGACTTGGGCATTTGTCAGTCAGAAGCTACGTCATTATTCATTGACAACGAGTCAGCCATTAAGCTTTCCAAGAACCCAGTTTTTCATTCAAAGACAAAACATGTGGACACCAAGTATCATCATATCAGATCTCTCATTGCCAAGGATGTCCTCAAGCCAATTTATTGTCCTTTAGAAGATCAGATCTCTGACATTTTCACGAAACCTCTTCACAGAATAAAATTTACAAAGTTTAGGGATGAACTTGGTATCTGTTGTTATGTATCTTTGGATCATAGGGGGGAATGTTAGATGATCCAAAAATAAAATGTTATCATAGGTTATAAAGTTAGAATAAAATAATTATTAATTTAATATTTTAAATTAATAATTATTAATCTAGAATATTTAATTATTAAATGTAGACATTTAGAATTAGAATATTGCTGTAAAAAGATATGACTCTACAAATGTGTCGTATCTTAGGCTCTAATTTAGGAGAATTGTTAGTAAGTTGTTTAAATAGCTTTTATTGTAAATGGACGGTTGTTATTGTATAAGTGATCCATAATTAGAGGTAGTTAGGACATTGAGCTTATAAATAGCTCATTTCAAGAGTGTTTTGTTGTTCGGGTGTCAACTCTTGCAAAATTCTAGATGTCATTTATTTTATTATTAATAAAATTAAGTGTCTTAGGACACTTCTGCATTAGATGTCAACTTGTAAATGCGATGAAAGGATACAATCTTATGCTAGGTTGCAGAAAGGAAACTATGCTATCTTGTACTCAATCATCTAGCTATTAGGGTTTCTTGAAAAAACCAGATTACTCTATCATTTCATAATTCAAAAAATGCATGCATTGTCTACCTAATTCACACTTGCAAGTAAAGAAATTATAATTTCTAAGTTTGGACAAAAAAAGGACTAATGCTATTGAAGCTTGCAGGAAGGGAAAAAGGAGTGAAAGGACTGGTCTAGGTGGCATTTCTAGTCATGGAGTCAAAGCTGAGGGGTGAAACTACTCCTATACTAGTCCATGCTATCATTTCAGGTCAAAGCAGGGTCAAAACAGACAGCCACAGGTGAGCTACAGGATGTCCTGTACTGCTACAGGATATCCTGAAATGCTATAGGAAGTTGGCTGAGAGGGTTTAGAGGGTAAAAAAGGTGATATGAAGTGTTGGAAGGGTGTACGATAGTTGGGGAAAGTGCGGGGAAGGTGATATTCACCCTTGGCCAAGTCTAGTATTTCAAGAAAGTCGAGATTGGCTAAGATGGCTTGCTCACATTGACCTGAAAATAGAAGTTTAGAACATGGGTTGGGATACATCAACAAAAGGGGGAGAGAACCTAAATGGAGTTGATGAAAAGGATCCTTGCCTACATATGAACAATTGTGGCATAAAAACTCCACTTATTAGTTTTCATTTGCAAATTTTTTCATGTTAATATGGAAAATATCAATTGAATTTGGAAAAGCTATTTTAATGGCTACAAAGAACTTGATTTATGAACAAAAATATCTTCTAAGCTACAAAAATTAGGAGAAGCAAAATAAAAAGTGTAACTCTTTCCAAGAAATCATAAACAATTATCTATGTAATGTTAACTTGATCTATGCAATAGTCAAGAAATCAAACAATGTTTTTGGGCTGTGAGAGTGGGGTCCTCTAATCATGATCCAATGAGGGAGATGAGATACGGGTCACTTTCAAAATATTTTTTAGTTATTTTACTCTATTGCAGTAGAACAACTAATTTATCCTCTAAGATAATGGAATCATGAATAAACCAACAACTTAATCAATCTCTTTAGCTAAAAGAAACATGAATAAACTGTAGCAACTAATCAACATTATAGCCTAAGAATATAGATATAATAGAGGAACTTATGTTGCTAGGGTTGGGCCCTAACCCAAGAGCTTCAGCCCTCTAAGTCAACTCAGTGCTGGATCAAAACAAAACTTCTCATTATCATTCAAAAAGTGGCAAATACATCATAACAATAATAGTCAAATGTGCTGCAACTTAATGGCCTCTTGGAAATAATAAAGCTTTCCTAATGAGTCCCTTAGATGGTTTATTTAAACAAAAACAGAGATAATAACAACTCCCTAGAAAATAGTGATATTTTCCTTCCTAACTCGAGAATAGGTGAATCTAACTCTTCCTTGACTTGCATGGGCTTGGTTGCCAATAAACTTGGCCTACTTGGCTACCAATGACACCAAATTGATGAGATAGAGTGAGGGATATTTTATTGATTTGAGGAATTAAAGAGGTGGACCATCTCCTAGAATCTCTCTTGCTTGTCTACTCTGAGGTTCTACACTCAAATAATCTCAAAAGTGCTCCAATCCCTACATTTAACACAATTTAGGCCACATGACATAGTAACCCATCTTTACTCCTCACACTAAGCATATTATAACAAAATTTGTAGATAAATGTGAGAAAAATATAATTTAATAAGTTGAGGGATGGCATTGTGGCCCATATAATATACCTATTGATGATCCTCATCACCTTCTTTGACAAACACCTTGGTCTCAACATCAGTAGATATTCCATCTACTAGACATTTGTCTCCCATCCTTGATGATGCGTATGTGAACCTTGTTTCTCATGAAGATTCCTCATGTATCTCTGCTTCATCATGTGATATTTCTTCCTCTAGTCTTCCCATATTCCATTCTGATGAATAAATCATGAAATCCATGACCACCCTTGATTGTCCTTGCGATAATATACACCATCATGTGTAATTCCTTCTGCAAAAAACAAATGACAAATATGTTGTGGATTACAAATGCTTCATTCATGGTCAATTATATTGGTTTAGAAATCCAATTCCTACACCAGGTGCTTTTGAAGGAGATATGGCTAACATTTCCCCTACCATCAAAATTAACATTTTGAATAAACCAGGGATTAAATAAAATATCATCTTGGGGGCACAATTCACCTTGGAAGAAATTGATGCTTTCACCAAGTTATTCAAATAATTTCATGATGGTTTTGCCTAGTCCTATTATGAGATTCCTGGAGTTGATTCTGAAATTGTCGAACATCACATCGAAACTTGGTCCGATTCCATCCCTGTCCACCAAAAGCAAAGGCCTATCCATCCTTCCAAATGTGAAGCTATTAATGCTTAAATTGATAAGATCAAGTAGGCTTGTTTCATATATCTCATTGCATACACCACTTGGGTGTCCAATCTTGTTCCCATTCCTAAGAAACAAGAAAAAATTCATGTCTACATTGAATTTCATGATCTGAACAAATATTGTCCCAAAGATAACTTCCCCACACCCTTCATAGACCAAGTCATTGATGAGTATGCAGGGCATGGGTTTCTCTCATTTATGGATGGATTATCCAGATATAACCAAATATGTATATGTTATGTTGATCATCCAAAAACTTCCTACACTAATCCGTAGGGAACTTTAACTTATAAGTTCATTGCTTTCGGTTTAAAGAATGTTGGGGTCACTTTTTAGCATGCCATTCCCTACCTCTTTCATGACCTCGCTCACATTATCCTTTCATATATAGACAATCTCACCACTCGTTCCAACTTTCAGTCGCAACAACTTCATGATTTGTGTTCTGTGTTTCTTCGATGTTGCAAGTATAACATTCACCTCAAACCCCTTAAGTGTGTCTTTTGCATTCGTTCCACCTGAATTTTGGGCTTTATTGTGTCCAAATACAATATCACTCTTGACCCTCTCAAAGTTCAAGTGATTCTTGAACTTCCTCCTCCTCATACCCCTCTCCAGTTACGAAACCTCCAAGGAAAAGCTAACTTTCTTCATTGGTTTGTTCCTAACTATGCCATCATGGTGCATGGGTTTCTTAGACTCTTTTGACCTAACATTCCATTCATTTGGGATGACCAATCTCAACAATATTTTGATGCCCTCTGTTATCACTGAAAATTCTGTTACCAAAATTGCTCAGACTGGCTTCAGGACAAAGTGTTTCCGCAGCGCATAGATCCCTTTATCAGTTTTGCAGCGCGACATCTTTTAGGTGATTTCGTAGTGCATTGGCTGCGCTACGAAATTGGGGAAATGGCTGCAAGAGTTGGAGAGAGATTTTTTTAGTGATTTTGATGAAGCAAGTATCATTAGCCCCGCTCAAAGCACATATATTGACAGGGAATGGGCAGACACAATAAGAAAACCTCCTGTATGAGGATTCCCCTATGCATTCTCCGATCGAGAGCACAACCTTGAAGGATTATTCTAATGGAAGCATAGGTTATCCCAATGTTGCAAATATCTCTGATTCATGTTCTGTTTCACAAACTAATTCTTTGCAACAAGAAGCATATGCATAAACTGGTCATCGGCAAAATAATATTCATACAGGGAGCTCTTCCAAGCAGCTGTTAGTTCAAGGTGCTTTTAGTTATCTTCTTAAACTCATCCTATTGCCAGTGAAGATTTTGAAGAAATCACATGGAATAAAGGTGACATGGATGTTGAAGAGAGTAATGTCACACATTCTACAAGGCAAAAACCCTGTTGCTGTTTAGGTGCGGCCGCATCTCTTTCGAGCAGTGGGAAGAATCTTGTGAAATTTGTAAACAGGTGTTCCAGCAGTCATGGCAATGCTATTCCAGAAAGGCCAACAAATGTTAGCACAGAATGTACTTCAAGTAGCTACAGTAATGAAGTCATTGGCCAACCTTGATGGAATTGAGAAGGTTGCTCCCTTCCTGAAACCAATAATGGAGGTGAAAATTATCAAATCATTTCTTCAAGGATTTCTACCAAGATACCAAAGACTATTGGAGTTTCAATACCTTTCATCACTTATATCATGGTTGATGGATGGGCTTGCATTGCTGGTGAAATTCTCCGATTGAATCCATTAATCATTTTTATCTGAAGAACATGTTTTTGATGAAGACTGTGTTTTTGAAATTACACAGCCATTTCGTAGCGTGCTACGAAACTGCTGTAGGTGATGTTTGTTACAGGCATATTTCTCTGTTTTAAGCAGTCAACTTCCAGGAGGTATTTAGCGCAGCTGAAAGAATATTTTCGAAAATTGAAAGAGGTTTTTATTCCTAACATATTGAACTAGAAAAACCTCTTCCAGTTTCTTCAAATTGATTATGAGCTGGGAGAAATGAGTGACTAAACGTTGCACTACGAAACTGCTGTAGATGCAGTTTTTAATTTCCTGTTTTACACATCTTCTTCAAGGATCGATTCTGGGCAGCTGGAGTAGTTTTTCAAAAAACCAAAAGAGGTTTTTGTTAAGCACGGATTGTTTCACAAAAACCTCCTTCAGTTTTTCCAAATACGTTTTCTGTGAGAAATTATGAACTCTGTCCCAAGACATATTTTTCAGCTAGAACAGCAGTTTCGTAGCAGCTGAAGCTAAATAATTCAATCTCAGTCACTAGTTTTGAACTGCAAGTGGAAATGTTGAAAAGGGGTGTGGTGTGGATATTGGTGTTGTAAGTAATCATCCATCTGACATTGGACGAAGTGGCAAAGATGAAATACACAAGGCGAGCATTCAATCAAGTTTTGAGAATGTGCAAACAGGCGGGATTCTTGTTGAGCAAAATATGAATAGTCCACTGTTCTGTACAAGTGGAAATAATTCATATCAAATTTGCAGCATGAGTTACTCTCCTTTAACTCCAAAAACACTTTTTGGTAGAAGATCAGAGACACCTGCAAAATGAACGAAAATCCACAGAGAATATTGAGACCTTTACTGAAGACTGTGTTTTTGAAAATACACAGCAGTTTCGTAGCGCGCTACGAAACTGCTGTAGGTGGCATTTTCAAAGCAAATAAACAGTTTGGTAATATGATCGGAAATTTTCAAAGGAAACATCTAAGGGACATATAGGAGACCAAATGAAGCTAGCATAGCCATTCAAATGATGACAGGTGTACCTTTTGTAAAAGTGAAATGTTTTTGTCTCAAGTTAAAGTTTTCATTATAAAGGCACTTTATTTTCAGTTATTAGGGTTTGGAAGGAGGTGCATACAAGGAGTATTGTTCTGGCTTGTACACCTGTCCATCAACGAAGCCTCCAACACATCTGGAATATAGTGATGCTCATCATTTTTGGGGTATTAAAGAGCTGGAGACATGCTGCTACATTTTCGAAGAGTGGTGGAAGACAAGGACCGGAAAAACAGGGGTTTTATCCGAATACTATTGAACCATTAACACATCCAGTATCCAAAGCTAGATTGGTTCATTGCATCCTTCTCTCAGCTATCTCGGCCAAACTGAAAGGAGACAGGTGTCAAGGATCGAGAAAGAATCATGTTACGAGGAGGATAGAATTAGAGTTTTAGTTTAGTTGGGACTCTTTGTAATTACAGCTCAGCACTTAATGTATTTAATGAGTTAGTTAAATGGTAGATAGGGGTAATTAGTAGCAGTCATCGAGCTCCCCTCGTGCTGGAGGAGGAAGCTCAAATTAGTTAAGGGCGTATCTCTATATATAGATCAAACTTTGATGTAATGGGGGTTGGATATTTGAGAAAACAGAGTGTTATTTTGGCTTGTGTACAAACTCATTTTCAGTAATACAAGTGACTGCTTTCCTTCTCAGGATTCATACAGTGTTTCAAATGCTCAAGATATGTGGTTTTGTTTTATCCTTTATGTTTTACAACTGTATAGATACACAATCACTCAGAATTCACTTTGCTGCTCTGATTTCCTGTGTGTATTTGTAAGTTGAGGTTTCTATGAGAGGTATTTTGAGTGTTTAAACATTACATGCCCTGACTTCTATGAATGAGTAGTGTTATAGTTTACTGAAGGATGATTAACTCCATAGGCCCAATGGATGTCTTTGTAATGTCTGTCCAGCCAACATATTTGTTAAATTTACTTTGCAAGAGTTAGCCATCTCATCAATAGTCAAAATCAATAACCCTTTGAGAGAGCCCTCTCAGGCTAAGGAGGCTAAGCCTTAGTCAAAAGTCTGGTTTGAAATAGTTACACATAGTCTAACTGATCAGCAGCCTTTCAGTGCTTGATTTTGTGATAACAGTGGCTCCACTTGGGATAGTGTGCCCTTGTGGTACACTAAGAACTCGCAGGTCCAGTGCCTTATCGATTTATGACAAACAAAAATTTGCTTGACAAGCATCCCTTTCAAGCTTCTGGGGCCTTCAGCTCGGGCTTTAGCTAGATGATCACTGTAGGAGAAAGAAAACTACATCTACTGAAAAAAAGAAATGCTCAGTCAACCTTGAGCTTATTTGCATTCACCTACCTACCTACCTTAACAATTTAAACTTCTTTCAGCTCAATCAATGTGAAATTTCCAATGTAGCCAATCATTTGTCTTATCTGATGTCTGATTTCTCTGACTACATCGGAGTTCAGAGCCACTATGATATGGCGATGACCACTGCCGCTGAAGTTGCCTCTGACCTTCATAGAAGAACTGAAACACTGAAGAGTAAAACTCTTCCATGTATTTAGCTATAGGATCCCAAAATACAAGATCAGCTTGATGGTTCTTGTAACTTTCTGGTTGTGCAAACTGATCTTCAACAATAGTGTTCAGTTCCTCAATCGTGAAAGAGAAAGGAACCAGCATTGTCTCCTTGCGTTCTGCCTTAGAAAACTTCTGAAAATAATGATCATGATTATGAAAACTATATGCCTGAATTTGACTTTCTAAACCTTCAATTTCTTTCTCAATGTCCTCAGCAACTTCATCCAAAAATCTCATCTTAGCCTCTGCCTTGCAGTCAAAGGATTTTAGATACGAGGACAAGGACAAAGAAAAATTTTCATTTGTTTCTCCATTACTATGATCATTATTTTATTGTTTGAAACCTTGAATTGAAGGAGAGCTTGCCACCGCCTCTGACCTATCTATCCATTCCTCCAAAAACATAAGCCATAAGTCTTGAAATGATTTAATGGATTTGATAGGAAAGCTTTCAATCCATTGTTTACATTTCCCTTGAAGTGAATCATAGAATAACATAATGCAAACATCCTCATGTTTAACTCTAAGAAGCTGTGAAAATTCACAAAAATCTGATATATGCTTCAAAGTTAAACTCAAATCTTCTGCATTGAATTTTGGACCATTCCTTAGAAAATATGCATCCTTGGGAAAATGATTTGGGAAACCATGAATTCCTGAAAAATCTATGTTTGCATACCTTGAAACAAGAATGGTAGCATCTGGGTCTTTCATAACTCCAGTGGAATCACCATGAATGTATGAATTTTGAATTCTTCAACAATGGAGTCGCCAAGGTAGATTTGCAGCCTCAAAAACCTTCTGAGCTCCTGCTACCTTCAGAAGTTCAGCTTCATAATTTCGGGAAAGAATAATCTTCAGGCTCCCGGCAGACGCACCAAAATGTTATCACAAAATCAAGCACTGAAAGGCTGCTGATCAGTTAGACTCTATGTAACTATTTCAAACCAGACTTTTGACTAAGGCTTAGCCTCCTTAGCCTGAGAGGGCTCTCTCAAAGGGTTATTGATTTTGACTATTGATGAGATGGCTAACTCTTGCAAAGTAAATTTAACAAATATGTTGGCTGGACAGACATTACAAAGACATCCATTGGGCCTATGGAGTTAATCATCCTTCAGTAAACTATAACACTACTCATTCATAGAAGTCAGGGCATGTAATGTTTAAACACTCAAAATACCTCTCATAGAAACCTCAACTTACAAATATACACAGGAAATCAGAGCAGCAAAGTGAATTCTGAGTGATTGTGTATCTATACAGTTGTAAAACATAAAGGATAAAACAAAACCACATATCTTGAGCATTTGAAACACTGTATGAATCCTGAGAAGAAAAGCAGTCACTTGTATTACTGAAAATGAGTTTGTACACAAGCCAAAATAACACTCTGTTTTCTCAAATATCCAACCCCCATTACATCAAAGTTTGATCTATATATAGAAATACACCCTTAACTAATTTGAGCTTCCTCCTCCAGCATGAGGGGAGCTCGATGACTACTACTAATTACCCCTATCTACCATTTAACTAACTCATTAAATACATTAAGTGCTGAGCTGTAATTACAAAGAGTCCCAACTAAACTAAAACTCTAATTCTATCCTCCTCGTAACATGATTCTTTCTCGATCCTTGACACCTGTCTCCTTTCAGTTTGGCCGAGATAGCTGAGAGAAGGATGCAATGAACCAATCTAGCTTTGGATACTGGATGCGTTAATGGTTCAATAGTATTCGGATAAAACCCCTGTTTTTCCGGTCCTTGTCTTCCACCACTCTTCGAAAATGTAGCAGCATGTCTCCAGCTCTTTAATACCCCAAAAATGATGAGCATCACTATATTCCAGATGTATTGGAGGCTTCGTTGATGGACAGGTGTACAAGCCAGAACAATACTCCTCGTATGCACCTCCTTCCAAACCCTAATAACTGAAAATAAAGTGCCTTTATAATGAAAACTTTAACTTGAGACAAAAACATTTCACTTTTACAAAAGGTACACCTATCATCATTTGAATGGCTATGCTAGCTTCATTTGGTCTCCTATATGTCCCTTAGATGTTTCCTTTGAAAATTTCCGATCATATTACCAAACTGTTTATTTGCTTTGAAAACGCCACCTACAGCAGTTTCGTAGCGCGCTACGAAACTGCTGTGTATTTTCAAAAACACAGTCTTCAGTAAAGGTCTCAATATTCTCTGTGGATTTTCGTTCATTTTGCAGGTGTCTCTGATCTTCTACCAAAAAGTGTTTTTGGAGTTAAAGGAGAGTAACTCATGCTGCAAATTTGATATGAATTATTTCCACTTGTACAGAACAGTGGACTATTCATATTTTGCTCAACAAGAATCCCGCCTGTATGCACATTCTCAAAACTTGATTGAATGATCGCCTTGTGTATTTCATCTTTGCCACTTCGTCCAATGTCAGATGGATGATTACTTACAACACCAATATCCACACCACACCCCTTTTCAACATTTCCACTTGCAGTTCAAAACTAGTGACTGAGATTGAATTATTTAGCTTCAGCTGCTACGAAACTGCTGTTCTGGCTGAAAAATATGTCTTGGGACAGAGTTCATAATTTCTCACAGAAAACGTATTTGGAAAAACTGAAGGAGGTTTTTGTGAACCAATCCGTGCTTAACAAAAACCTCTTTTTGTTTTTTGAAAAACTACTCCAGCTGCCCAAAATCGATCCTTGAAGAAGATGTGTAAAACAGGAAATTAAAAACTGCATCTACAGCAGTTTCGTAGTGCAACGTTTAGTCACTCGTTTCTCCCAGCTCATAATCAATTTGAAGAAACTGAAAGAGGTTTTTCTAGTTTAGTATGTTAGGAATAAAAACCTCTTTAAATTTTCAAAAATATTCTTTCAGCTGCACTAAATACCTCCTGGAAGTTGACTGCTTAAAACAGAGAAATATGCCTGTAACAAACATCACCTACAGCAGTTTCGTAGCGCGCTACGAAACTGCTGTGTAATTTCAAAAACACAGTCTTCATCAAAAACATGTTCTTCAGATAAAAATGATTAATGGCTTCAATCGGATAATTTCACCAGCAATGCAAGCCCATCCATCAACCATGATATAAGTGATGAAAGGTATTGAAACTCCAATAGTCTTTGGTATCTTGGTAGAAATCCTTGAAGAAATGATTTGATAATTTTCACCTCCATTATTGGTTTCAGGAAGGGAGCAACCTTCTCAATTCCATCAAGGTTGGCCAATGACTTCATTACTGTAGCTACTTGAAGTACATTCTGTGCTAACATTTGTTGGCCTTTCTGGAATAGCATTGCCATGACTGCTGGAACACCTGTTTACAAATTTCACAAGATTCTTCCCACTGCTCGAAAGAGATGCGGCCGCACCTGAATAGCAACAGGGTTTTTGCCTTGTAGAATGTGTGACATTACTCTCTTCAACATCCATGTCACCTTTATTCCATGTGATTTCCTCAAAATCTTCACTGGCAATAGGATGAGTTTAAGAAGATAACTAAAAGCACCTTGAACTAACAGCTGCTTGGAAGAGCTCCCTGTATGAATATTATTTTTCCGATGACCAGTTTATGCATATGCTTCTTGTTGCAAAGAATTAGTTTGTGAAACAGAACATGAATCAGAGATATTTGCAACACTGGGATAACCTATGCTTCCATTAGAATAATCCTTCAAGGTTGTGCTCTCCATCGGAGAATGCATAGGGGAATCCTCATACAGGAGGTTTTCTTATTGTGTCTGCCCATTCCCTGTCAATATATGTGCTTTGAGCGGGGCTAATGATACTTGCTTCATCAAAATCACTAAAAAAATCTCTCTCCAACTCTTGCAGCCATTTCCCCAATTTCGTAGCGCAGCCAATGCGCTACGAAATCACCTAAAAGATGTCGCGCTGCAAAACTGATAAAGGGATCTATGCGCTACGGAAACACTTTGTCCTTAAGCCAGTCTGAGCAATTTTGGCAACAGAATTTTCAGTGATAACACCCTCAAATGTGTTCCCACTTCTTCTCCCTTGATTAGTCTACCTAAATTCAAAAGGGATTTCATCTTGTACATCTTTGTGTCCATCTATTTGGTAGTTGGTGTCATCATCCAAGAAGATTTTATAGGAAATGAGCATGTCATATACTATGTTAGTGAGAACATTAATGGTCCCCCTGTGTCCTATTAACATGAAGAAAAGTTGGCACTGGTTGTCATGTTATCTACTCAAAATCTTCTTCATTATATCCTCAGGTGTACCATAAAAGTTATGACCAATTACAACCCCATGGTTTTCTTATTGAGTCGAGGGATCATTAACAGGAAGTATACCCATTCGATCGTTATTCTTAAAGAATTTGATCTCGAATTTGTCACACCCAAAAGTAAGAAAGTTTTAACCCTTACTGAACGAATTTTTGAATTTACCAATGGTACAACCAATCCGCTAGTAAATGATGATATTCTGGATGAACACTTGTCCACCATTACTAGGGATGATCCATGGTATGGATACATCCTTACCTACCTGCGAACCTAGAAATTCATGCCCCACCTCACTCGTGATGATAGATGATGTGTTTGAAATCATGCCCTCACTACCTCCTCATTGGTGATGATGTTTATCGTAACAGTGTCGATCTTTTCCTCCATCATTGTCTTACCCATGCTGAAGCTGAGAAAGTGCTTAATGGATGCCATAGTGGCGCTTGTTGTGGTCACCTCTCTAAGATGGCCACTGCCTAGAAAATCATCTGTGTTGGTTAATTCTTTCCTTCTCTCTTCAGAGATCATATTGTTGTAGGCAAACACTATCCCAATTGCTAATTATATGCCCCTAAGGCACACCCTCCACTTGCTCCTATCCGTCCCGTCATCTTAGCCAGTCATTTTTGTAAATGGGATATTGACTATATGGAGTTTCGGCCCCCAACTATTAATCAACACAAGTATATTATCATGGTCATCAACTATTTCACCAAATGGGCTAAAGCCATGCCAATGTTCAATAACACCTCAACTACTGCAACCCTCTTTTTCTTCAACCATGTTATCACTCGATTTAGGGTTCCAAAACAGTTGGTCTCTAACCTTGGCGGAAACTTTTAGGATGTGAGATGGCATGAGCTATCCTCTTTTTTGAGCTTCGAACACCAATATTCATCATCTTATTAGCCCAAAGGTAATGACCAAGTTGAAGCTGTCAACAAAATCCTTAAGACTATTCTTCAACGAATGGTGAATAAAGATAAGACCAACTAACATTTAATGTTCTTCCCTACTTTGTGGGCCTATAGAACTTCTATCAAAACCTCCATTGGGTTCACTCCTTTCCACCTTACTTTTGGAGAGGAGGCAGTGTTACTAATCAAGTGTGAGATACCCTCCCTCCACCTTGCCATCGAACTCCTCCCAGAAACCCAACCTTTACAACAATGACTTATCATGCTTGAGCACACTAGTGGGGACCGTTGTGTTGCATTTCAAACCATTGAAGCGCCCAAAAAGCACACCAAAGCTCAATATGACTAAAACGTTCACCCTCGTACCTTTAATGAAGGCGACCTTGTTCTTGTTTATGACTAAGCTCATGATGTCCCGGGGCATGGGAAGTTTGAACCATTATGGCTAGGACCTTACATCATCTGTAAGCGTTTGGGAAAAGGGGCATACCTTTTAGAGGGTCTAGAAGGAGAAATCCTTCCCAACCCTCGTAATGCACTCTACCTCAAGACATTCTACCCATAGAATTTCCCATGAAATGTGTGTATCTATTTCTTTCTTCTTGAATTTAGTTAGTTTGAATTCCCCACCATATTATAAATTATCTTCCTACATCTTTTAGATGGATCCATCATCCACACCTTATATTGGTTATGCCAATGGTGTGAGTCGCTTCACCAAGAATCTAGCCTTAGAACTTGGAAGATTTTTACCCCTTTGCATTCGTTAGTCCACTCCAATGACATTTGCATTGGATATGCCACCAATAACCAGGCTTAATATGATGCTAAGATAGGTTTGTTAGTTGATGCCATTGATAATCACATCCTTCACCTTCATGTTTGTCTTGATTCATTGCTACTTGTCATTCAAATGAACAATGTTTATCATGTGCATAATCATGTCCTATTTATAAAAAATCTATGAGTTAAGCTTTTGGCACGTGAATTTGAATCCATTACATTAAATAATGTTCATAGAGTCCAAAATCATTATGTAGATACCACTAAAAATAACATTCTAGATTGTAATTTATGACATGCATATACAAGAAGACATCCATAAGTAAATGGCGAACCATAATCAGCCCAAAATATGCATAACCATAAATATGTATGATAATACAGTGTTTTGAGTCCACTACTCTAAATACATATGACATGCTCATTCACATGTTATCATAAAACAAAAATGGGGACCCACATGTCCCTATGCCTAATCACTATCATATGTAGGATCCTGAGCCAATGGCTCTATCCCACCAGCCTATAGGTTTCATACTACCTGAACAACCAATACACTCATATGTATACCGATCTTCTAGCTCATGCTACCTACACTCTTTCACCCTAGTCAGTATAATGTCAAATATATGTCGAAGATCCTCAAGTATAGGATCACCACCTGATCCCTATTTTCATGTGGTCCCACCCTAATCTATAGCCCCAGGCACTATGGCTCATCCCGTGTATCCTGCTAGCCTCACCGGTGCTATATCTTCATACCGCAATGTTTAGAAATCAATACCACATAGACATATTTCTTAAACTATAAATGCATCAAATACATAGAAACTTTCACTTACCTTTTGGACCATGCTCATCCTGATGGAAGTGGCAAGTTAGGATCCCCTTGATAGTTCATTCCACTATATGGATAGTGATCTATGTACAGTGGCATTTGGTCCCAATGAGAAAAAAAAAAAAGTTGGAACACTTGTTTGATTCCCCCTCCTCCACCTCATCATAGTAGATACCCCCATCACAGATCTGTACATGAGGACGAGTAGTGGGGATATTCTCAAAGAAGAATGAACATAACATTGTCCCAAACAATAGTTATCATTGGTCCTCTATCTACAAAATGTCAACTGTAATTTCAACAATGACAACATCATCTGGGCCCACCCATAGTAGGTCACTACCGACACACTCTCCACCAACATCATCTTCCCTCTAGTAATGTGGTGGAAGGAATGACTACCCAACATCCGCAACACTACTGTCGTTGTAGCTCATGTCTCAAGCTACTCTAGGTCATCGATATGAATATTCATGCCCTTTGAACGACTCCTTGGTACATAGTGGCAATCAACAAACTGACCTATATGCATCCCATGAGGTAGCACTGGATGTATCTCCTCTACCACCCCTAGGGGGGAAATCATGTTAGAAAATATATGTCTTGGATCACGATCTCGATCATGTGCCCCTATTCTACAAATTCCTCCTAATTTGGGTCCCAATAACTCACAATCCCTGACAGAAAGGGATCCTCAACCCTCATCAAAGGGTTCTCTAAGAACTACAACACGCCATATCATTCCAAAATCCCTCTCATTGCTTGATTCCCCTGAATCTCAACACATAGTGGCTCCAAATCTCATTCTCTCTGTACAACATTTAGTTATGCCATACCTGCAACATACCATTATGTTTTATTAACCTAAAGTCAAAGACATGCATGTCTATTACTTAGCTTCATCTCACTACAAACCACTAATCTTTCCTACCCTCTCAGCCTAGAACACAATTTTTTCCCTTGAAACTATGTTGGACGCACTTATAAGCCTAGTTTGTGTGTTCCAGGTTACAGAACAGGCCCCCAAAAGTGCATTGCGACCGTGAGGATGACTAGGGGTCCCCCATAGTGAATTGAATCCCTAATTTGAAATTGTAATCCACCAAAAATGATGAGTAAGGTTAGGTCACCTGCCTCCAACTTGGAGATCCTGATTCTGACTATTAGTTTGTCTGTTACCATCTCCACAAGATTTATGGCCTTCTCCTCCTCTCCAAATTATCCACATCTCACTATGCAAATGAATTGGATTTGGGGGTAGAAAACCCTTTTATAGGAAAACCCGTAGTTTTTATGTTTCCCATTGTGACCAAACTGTAGCTTCGTTTGATGAACTGTCAACGCCGTTGGAAATATCTCACCAAGTTCTATAACCAGTCTCCCTTTATTTTTGGTAATTTAACACTTCACGAGGAAATCGTTTTTCCATGAGGTCTAACTCTGTCACCTATTAAAACCAAATTTCCCTGTATGAGTCGCATATACTTTGGTATACCTTTTCCTTGGCACTTGTCAACTCGGGTGTCAATTTTCATCATGAGTAACCATCATTTACTCATGATTTTATGGTCCCCTCCAGGCCTCCCCTATATGGCAGCATCATCGAGTTACCCTTATCTAGCGCATCTGAGATGAGTCATCTTTAAACCTATGGAGTCTCTTATGAGTCCCTTTGAGTCCAGTTACAATGTTCCATACATCATTATATCACATTCATCCCATTATATTCATATTTGGCCTCCATCTCTACTGCTCCATCTTTGCCAAACTTGAGTTAGTTGCTACTAGGTCAACCATACATATCATGCTCTAACAAGGGAAGTCAAAAGTCCTCCACTCATCTTGTTCTCTTCCATCATCATGCCTAGTATCAGTCCATCAGTAATGCTACTATGATACCTCATGCCTTTGTTAAGGATTCCTTATTGCCTTGACTTTGGTGAGCCCTCTTCTGTCGACCTCAGCACGTTTATTCCAGAAGTGTGGTATAGAGGGTGGTGTACCTTGGTTACAACGTCCATCTTTGTTTAGTGCCTCAGATCAAGCAAAGGAAATCATCATTGCCCTTTTACTTTGTTGTTTCTCACATGCTTGACATCAACTCCTTATCGCACGATTGAGAATTGTACATTTGATGGTTTAGTGATTGAGATGATTTTCCCAGTGATCCTTGGGTATGTGTGAGATGTTTCAAACCTCATTAGCGGGCGGCCCTTCAAGTAACCCCCCACATGCCTGAATATCTGCTGATGTTGATCTAGCCTCAGATGCAGTTCTGCAAATGTGATGGGTTTGGTTTCAGCCGCTTGCAACACCCACAACATGCATCTCCTCTAGATGTTCCATTCAGATCTTCAGAGCCCTTTCCTACTCAACAGTGATTCTTGGGTTGTGATGCCCCCATCACCATGTCATCTTGACGAGAATTATGGCTCATGTACTCAGATGCTATTATATTTAGTCTTGGCCTATGCTTTTCCAGCTGCATTATGTATATGGTATCCATTGTATTATTTCCTGGCCCATTGATGCCAACATATCATGTATCATGTATTTTGTAGCTCAACCCCACATTGTTGGGCTCAATATTATTCTTTATGTGCAATTATCTCAGTGGTTATGAGTATGCCCCCCCCCCGCCTCATTTGAGATCATGTACTCCAACATAAAAGGATACTTATATTAGTTTAGTAGGTCTCTCCCCCTCCATTTTTTTCCTTCCTTACATTTATTTAGTTGTCTCTCTCTTTGACTCCCCTTCGATGTCTCGTGAAAGTGTATCCTACAATGTATTTCAGTCATATGATTTTGTGCTAACACTCATACATTGGGGGGAATTTGTTATCACCAAAAAATGATCACCTAGCCATTTCCACCTAGGTGGATTGAAATACACCATGTAGGATTAATTTTACCATAGTAAAATCACTTTCACCATGGAAAATAATTTAGTAAACCATTTTTATTAAACTATTTTCTGATTAAAATAAAAAAACCCCATGAGAATAATTGGATAAATCATTATTTATTTATTTTTCTCTAGGAATAATCATTAAATCATTGTTTGATAATTATTACTTGTTACATTTGACTAAATCTCCTAGGAATAATTAAACAAACCACTATTTATTTATTATTCCTTATTTCTATTATAGGAATAATTGTTAAATCACTATTTAATATTCATTTCAATTTCACACCATTATTAACCCTCGTGAAATAATTAATAAATAATTTTATTTGTTAATTATTTCTAAATAAAGATATTTGACCATTTTAAATATCTTTTCCCTCTCTAAAAATATAATAAAGTATTCCTGACTGATATATATTGATTTGGCCGATACTATTTTATTATTCTCCATTTTCGAGGTTAACTCAATACTTTGTTATAAATATGTGGGTTTTTCATTCATTCTTCACCATGATCATGATCATATTCATAATTATCATCTATTTCCTTTTCGATATCCCATTTGAGTTCTCCACATTGTTTTGGTTTTTTCACACATTGAGAGAGAAGATCAATTACTGAAGCATCAAGGACATCAAAGGACCCATCCCATGGAGGGGGATTTGCAAACCCTTTTGTAGATATAATTCACCAAGTGTCATTAATAGAATAATTTTTTCATCTTAAAGTCTTTCCATTTGGGTTATGGCATTGGATATCTATATCGTTGTTTGTTGTTCTGAATCGTATATGTTATTTTCCTTGTAGGATTTTCCACTTTTTATTGCAGATCCGAATCGTAAGAAACCATAAATTGTTTTTAAGGTCACTTGTCACCTAGTAAATTAAGTGAAATGTTTTTGGTACACCTTCCAAGAAATTTCACACTAACAAGGTGATTGAACTCCCTCTAAACGACTAGTTTCTCGAGCTCTATTTTCAAGATTAAAGAGGTCTATTTTCACCCACTGTATATACCAGTGAGTGATTTTACATACCAATAATGTTTTATATTCTTAATGCTTATGTTTTGTTTTATGTTTTAATTCAATAAATGGAATCCATTCGCAATAGATAGAGGAACTAATCTACAGGTTCTTTAGTGCATTACTTGCAATACATTTTCTCAAATTGGAGTTGATGTTGTTAAATACAAGAAAAATGTTTCCTTCAGTGAAAAGCCAAAATGGAAAGATGAGCTGAAGATGAAATGGAAAGCTGAAATTTGAAATTTAGAAGCTGAAGGCTAAAAGGATGAAGGAAAATTCAAGGCAAGACCCTTTCTTAAACACCGAGCAGCTAATGGGTGGATCACCATTCACCATGGCTCAACCAACTCATAGATGAATTTCAGGGGGGGCACTGGAGTGACCAATACGTTGACACCACCCCCTATATTTGAAAAGTCAAGAGGATGGGATCAATCGATCAATGAACCAGATTAACTCCGTGGGATTTCAGACTGATCCCTCCTCCCACTTGCCAACCACGTAAAGAGAGGTGGGGACCAAACCCACCACGCGTTGGCTTTCACCTATCATACCTTCTTGTAGTTATGTTGAATGGTCTTATTTTTATCCCAAAAGGAACAAACCAACCATTGGGAGCCAGTGCTCGAAATGATAGATATCAAAGAGGGATCAAAACATCAGAACCTGATATTAGAAGGACTAGCAAGAAACTTATTTGAACCTTGGAACGCTTAGAACCTCGAGACTTCGGAAGTTTGTATCCTCAATGAAATTCATTTTTTTTAATAAGGTTCTGATCTAACATTAGGGCAAGAGGGTTGAATTTATCTAAGGTCAAGGTCTCAATATACCAGAACCTCAACATATTGGTACTTTGGAATATTGGAGTCAAAACATAGGGACCTTGATAGTTTATTGAAAAATGAAATTCGAAATATTGGGAGTCAATCATCAAAACGTTGGATATATGCAAGGGCTAGAGCAGGAAACATATGAAAACTTGAATTTTGGAAGGTTGGTCACTTCAGAACTTTGGAGATTAGAATCTCGTAAGTTCTTAATAATCACTAGAAGCACCAAGGTAGTGAGGAGCAGCGATTTATAAAGGAAATCGTTGGAGAAACCAAGGACGCCAATGACCCTTTATCTCTCCTCCGATAGGACACATGGCAACAGGTGTTTGGCCCTAAGAAGCTGACGAGGAAGATGATGCCAGCATGACATGGCAGTATGGGGGACATGTGGTAGCTAGTTTTGGCATTTTTGGGTGGCTTAATGGGGAAAATTTGCATGACAGATGTCACCACTAAGGATATGCCACATGGAGATGATGACATCATCTCAAAGGTCAGTATATGAGAGGATATAGATTTTTTAAATCCTACAAAAATTCTATTTGAAAACATTATGATGCAAGGGGCTCCAATTTTGAGTTGCACTTGGTCATGAGGACCCAAAGAACCAAGGGAATAGAGTAAGGCTTAGCACCTAACACTATAAAGATACCACGTGGAAAGTATTTTGGAGGTCAGAATTTTGGAGGTTGGAGTTTTGATAACTCCTATCTATTTTTTTTATGGGAAAGTTCCAATCTGATGTAGGGGACTCCGATGTTGAGTGGAACTTGGTTGTAGGGACCCAAAGAACTAAGGGCACAGAGAAGTGCTAGGTACCCAAGTGCTATGGAGCATATCGGGGATGTAGATATTAAAACAATAGTGTAAAGGAATTTTGGAAAACGTTACAATGAAAGGTGCATCTATTGTCGAATAGTGTTTGGTCATGGAGCTTAGAAAAACCAAAGGGGGAGGGAAAGCACACTAAGAGATAAGACTCTGGTAGGGTTCTAAAGGCCTTAGCACCTAAGTTCTAAACTATTGACTTGAGGGGGCCTGACCTAGGTTCAGCATTAGTTAGCTAAACAAATCCCTACACTACTAGCCCTTTCAGCGTCACCCCACGGAGTGTGGACTGAAGTCTCACCCGAAGCAGTATGGGGGGATGCTAGAACCAAGTTTCCATACCCTTGAGATGGTTGTGATGTCAGTTTATTCCAACTATATCTACCTTCATGCCGGTTGCTTTGCTCTCTGCTCTATCCTTCATTACCTTCACGAATTGTTACCATCGGCTTTCACACAACCCTAACCAAGGGCTAAAGTCCTTTTGTGTTGCTAAGGCAGTGAGCTGCGATATCTCCTAAACTATGCTAAGTATCTTACTTACCTTATTAACATATCTTAGTTAGCTTCGTGAAAATAGATGTTCTTATTGGCGTTCACTTAACCAATACGATTATACACATTTGCACATCATATAAGCATTAGAATTGAAATTCATACCCAATATAACAGATGCATAAATAGGAAATAAAGATGCAGAAATGATAGAATACTTCTCTTTATTAATACTTCCAGATGATTACAAACTCGAATCGCCCTGCGCACTCAGCTGCATGGGTTCACAAACTCAGCTCCGGACTACTAGGCCTCTGTGCACTTAGTTGCAGAGCCTCTACCTATGCCACAACCCAAAACTTAGACTTACACTTCGGAGCTATCTCACATACATCTTCATTGCTTTTCCATATTGTATTAGATTCCTTTGACTACTGAGAGCTTCACTCTATTTATGAAATCCCATGGTCCACGGACCATGGGTAGATCTTTTACAACTAACATTAGATTATCAAAAAAAGGGTGGACAACCCTATGACTCTTTAACAACTACAGACTCTGTGCCCATAAAATGTGGAATATTTACATTGGAATTACAAAATTGGACCAAAATCTAGGCTCTAAGCCCCAAAATTTCCCTTGGGGGATCCCGCGCCCAACAGGCCCCCAACACAAACATCATGACTCGCCCTCGAGTCACTCTATAGGTGTTGAGATCTTAGCACGAAGACCTCTCAGATCTGCTTGGATCACTGCAGCTTTGGTAGCACACTGAGCGACTACTTGCTAAACTTTCTCTATGCACTATTTGGTGACTGATGCTGCTCAACTGCTACCTTGAATCATTTGCTGAGTTTCTTGTAGTTGCATGAGCTTTGCTTCAATGGAGGCTGTAATTGTATACGCCTCATCGATCCATGGTTGTAGGTGCACTTTTAAGAATGCTTCCCTAGGTCGAGTGGCATCCACAAGTTCCTTGAGCACCTTTGCTTGTTGCATCCTTACAAGCCTCTGTGTAAGGGCAATTGTCTCCACGGTCCCTTTTGCTTCATTATACTTCTGTTATAGCTTGTGCACCTTTGTCTCTAGGTACTCTACATTTGGGTCCTCTTGCATGGTAGTTAGGACTTTAAATGACTGCTCGAATAGCTGCATGTAGTCTACCACTGTACTAGCAACCACTGTTGTTGTTGCTATAACAACATTGGTTCATTTTTCCCTGATTTCCAGTGGAGTTCAAGGCTGAGCCTTGAACTGCAGTTCTGTGATCTGCAGGTTTAGCTCTAGCTGAACCCTGGCCATCTCTTCTCTAGCGTCATGCACCCCTGTGGCCAATTTGCAGACATGCGCCTCCACCGGTTCTTCTTCCTGAATATCCAAATCTGGGACCATTCAACAGGCTTCCTCTATCACCTGCATAATCTGTTGATTCTGCTCGACTGCCTCATTGCACTGTAGGCCCAAATGTTCAATGTTTATGTGCTACTCACTCATCATCTATAGTGCACGACTCTCCCTAGCTTGAAGTTCTGTGGTGACTCCATCATGTAAGAGGTAGAGTGTCTCCCGAGGGAGCATATACATGTTTAATCCTACCCCTTTCAAACTACTGACTGTCGCCCTGTCTACCTCCTTCTCTGTAGTAAGTGCCCCATCTGGTAGCACTATCATGCTGGTCACCCTTGTGCACAACATTTCCTTGGTAGCCGAAGTGCCAATCATGAGGCTGGTGGACACTATGCTTGCCTATGGAGTGCGTACTTGCAACTCCCACAACTCAGTGCGGAGAGCCCCTAATACCAACTATTGTTGTTCCTCAAATTGCTAGATGGCCTCCACGGTGACATCCCTCACCATTTCGCCGATATCATCCAAATCCCCCATAGTGAAGGTGATTGGGTTGAAAGAAGTCTTTGATGCCTTTGTCTTATTTCGTGGTCATAGACGCGTGAGTTGGGTGGATGTTGTTTACAGGTCCGCACCACCTTGTTCTATGTCTATCTCTAGTTTGAGCTAAGGTGACTTCTATCCTTTTCACTCTTCTTTTGTTGTTTTCTGCACTGAGGCACATATTCAGGTAACCACGTAATAAGGTCCGCACCCTGGGTTTCAACTTCCATCTCTACATCCTTGCCCTCCTCATCCACTAGGATTTCTTTAGACTCCTCGTCATTAGCCTCCATATTAATAACCTTCCCCTTTTCTTGCAAGGTGAGCTTGATCCTCTATGTATTTCTTGGGGTGACACACACCAAGATCATGGCCTGCTTGTCCTTCTTGGGTCTCATTGTTCGCAGTGATTTAGGGACCTCAATGATTATTTCAGCGCTCTCTCGGGCTTCCACTTCTGTAATTTCCTACACAACTTCCTCAACTCTCATTACTCATGTGTCCATGGCTTCTTCGAGTGTTGACATAGTGCTACTCCACAGTTCTTTCAGTGCCTTTGGTAGTTTCTCAAACAATGAATTCATTTTTGAAGTCACAAATAAGTCTTGGTTCATCAATAATCGAGCGCACAACAACTTAGTTCTCAAATTGCTAAGTGTTGTTTGCTGGACAACCATTTGTAATTTATAGTGCCTTTTGAATTTGAATTAGACCACTCCCCTCACATTTGGTCCATTAATGCTAGATTGGCAGTAGATTTTGAAGAATCTAGCCCATAAAGTTCGCCTTAAATTCCTGCCGCCTGCTCCATTTGGCCTCAAACCAACCATCAAATCGTGAATAGTGACTTTAACGATCACTTTCAGGTAGACCTGCATGCCATCACAACTATTTTTGCACTTTCGCAGACCATGTGACACTTCGATATTGTACGCAATCTTGACATCATGCAGTTCCCAGGCAAAGTAGTTTATAGTCCCACACCTCCTTTTAGCTACCTAGAGCGCTAGCACTATGCTACTTCCATATAGTCACATCACTGGATCAACGGTGTATGGCTTCAAGCGACTACCATTCATCTATCTTGGGAAGGGTTCTCCATTTAACTTGACTAGCTGTACTGCACCTCTGTCGATAATCTCCTTAATAATATATGGCCCTAACCAGTGCATCCTAAACTTCCCTAGGAATTTATCAAAAATACTATCACACGAAAACACCCAATCATTTACCTTGAATGTGTGTAGCTTGATGTGTCGGTCGTGCCATGCTTTTTCACGCTTTTTTTGGACCTACTGGTGAAATCTAGCCAAAAATCATTCTTCTTTGAGCTCATCCAGCTATGCAAGCCTCTCCTCCAGGGCTCCCCGATCCATCATACCTATGAGCGCTGCTATGCACATACTAGGCACGATGTACTCCATAGGCATCATAGCTTCCATTCCATAGACAAGCCTAAAAGGTGTCTATCCTGTCATTTTATTGCATGTCGTTCGATAAGCCCATAACATTGGAGGTATGCATAGGTCTCAATCACTTCGCTGTGCATTGCATACCTTGGTTAGCACATTTTCAAGTACTTTATTTAACGCCTCCACTATCCCATTATCCTACGGGTGATAAGGTGTGCTCTTCTGGTGATACACCTAAAATTCCTCCATTAGTGCACTGATCATCTCATTTAGGAAGTGTGTATCACGATCACTCATCAAGATATTCAGACATCCAAATAACGTTAGTCGTTAGTACATGTTCAAATAGAAACTTCGCGGTAGTCGCGCCCATGCAATCCTTCACCAGTTGCGCTTCTGCCCAATGAGTCAAATACTCTATCACAGTGATAATATACCTTACGCTTGTCTTTCCTTGATGTTTAATGGGTCTTAAAAAATCTATTGCCCACTTTCTAAAAGGTTACAATGCAATTTATGGATTCAAAGGCATTTCATCTGTTCGTGATGGCCTGCCTGTTCTTTGAAATACATCGCATGCCTTGCAATATGCTTTTTGTTGGGTTGTGTTATATTATTTCCATGTAGTTAACAGGGGGTTTGAGGGGCACTTGTAAACCCACTTTATGGGGTTTGGGGCAGCGCCCTATAAAATTTTGGTTTTGGACACTATGTTAGGTTGGGTGGACCCACCTTTGGTTTTGTGCATGATTTTTGCACATGTTTTTGGATGGGATGGTTCTCGGTCCATGGTAATGGACGCGAAGTTTTTCGGTCCATGGTATTGGATGCTTCGGCAAGTATAAATATGTATTATAACATTGAATGGAACATAATGAAAAATCAAGCTGGTAGTCCCGATTTTGGGATCCAGGGGAAAATCTCTGTGTATATGTGTTTTATGTGTTCTGCTCTTGCATTGTTTATTTTCTGTGTTTTAGAATTCATATGCAGGTAATTTTTGTGTGGGGTTAAAACCTACATTTGGTATCAGAGCTATTTTGGCTTCAAGGGGATGCCTTTGTTGCTGAGGGGTTTCGCTCGGACCTATGGTAGACCCTACTCAATGGGAGATCTGTGAGATCGATTCTGGGGGTGAACGAAGATGGCGAGTAGTGGAAAGATAGAGATTCAAGAAATTTAATGGTTAGAGTTTTGATTTGTGGAAACTCAAGATGGAGGATCTGCTGGTGGATAAAGATTAGTGGATCGTGGTAGATCCAGGTACTAAACCAATGGGAGTGTCCGATGAAGAATGGAAGAAGTTGGATCGAAAGGCAAAGAGCACAATACGATTGTGTGTCTCAGATTCAGTATTGTTGAATGTGTTAGGGGAAGCTACAACAAAGGCTTTGTGGGAAAAGTAAGAGACTTTGTACCAATCTAAGTCTCTAGTGAATAAACTACTCCTGTGGAAAAAGTTGTATAACCTGAAGATGAAAGATGGAGACTTGGTGGCAGAGCATCTGAATGCATTTAATACTGTGGTAAGTCAATTAGAATTTGTTGATATTAAAATTTTAGATGATGATAAGTGCATCAGTTTGTTTTGTTCTCTACCAAATTTGTGGGATAGTCTGGTTATTGCAATAGGTAGCAATGCAACTGCCTTGCAGTTTGATGAAATAGTCTCATCCTTGCTGACGGAGGAGATGAGATGGAAAAATATGGAGAGCAAGAATGGTGATGCCTTGTCTGTACAAGGACGGTCCTAGAACAGAAACAAAAATAAGTCATCGAGTGGGAGATCTAAATCTAGAGGGAGAAGTAAATCTCCAGGAAAACCTGTAAAGGTGGTGTGCTAGAAATGCCGAAAGGAAGGCCACTTTAAAAGGGACTATAAATCTAAAGTTCTTGACAAAGGAAAGGGATCTGATGGGGCTCCTTCTATAGAGGTGAAAACCACCTCAAATGAAGGTGGGGATGTGTACTTCGCTTCTTCAAGTACACATGTAGATCATGAGGCATGGTTGATTGACTCAGCTGCATCCTTTGACTTCACTCCCCATAGAGAGTGGTTCTGCGAGTATGAGAAATATGATGGTGGTGATGTCTTCATGGGAGATGACAGGAAGGCTAGAATCGTTGGTCGCGGAAAAGTAAAGTTGAACTTGCAAGGTGGAAGGGTTAGAACACTTCTGGGTGTTCTGCATATTCCTGCATTAGCCAGAAATCTTATTTCTGTAAGCAAGTTGGATGATGCAGGTGTAAAAACAGTGTTTGAGAAGGATACCTGCAAAATGGTTTGAGGAGCACTGGTATTGATGTGGGGAGTTCAGATTGGAACTCTGTACAAGCTGCAAGGTAGCACTGTTGTTGATGGGTGCAACACTTCTGTGGTTCCTGAAAGTGGAGCAAAAAATCTAGTGGTCTCTGGAGAAAATACCATGTTGTGGCATGAAAGGCTTGGACATATTGGAGAGAAGGACCTTCGAATACTTCATGATAAAGGTATGGTAGAAGGTATGAGTAATAGCTCTTTGGATTTTGATTTCTGTGAAAATAGTGTATATGGGAAGCAGAATCGGGTGAGTTTCCCCTCTCGTAGTAAGAGGGAAAAACATATATTAGAGCTTGTGCACAGTGATTTGTTTGGACTTGTGAAGGTTCCATCACTGGGTAAGTCTATGTACTATGTATCATTTATAGATGACTTCTCAAGGAATACATGGATATATTTCCTTAAGCAAAAAATTGAAGTCTTTGATAGGTTTAAAGAATTTAAGGCTCTAGTGGAAAACCAGACAGAGAAGAAGATAAAGTTGTTGAGGATAGATAATGGTGGAGAGTTTTGTAGTAAGGAATTCAAAGAATTTTGTAAGAAGTGTTGTATAGCACGGCAAAAGACTACTCCATATACACCTCAGCAAAATGGAGTTGTAGAAAGAATGAACAAGACATTGATCAAAAGGGCAAGAAGCATGCTCAATGGTGCTGAGTTAGGATAGGAATTCTGGGCAGAGGTGGTGGATACTGCATGTTACCTGGTCAACAGGTCACCTTCATCGGCGTTGGAGGATAAGACTCCACAGGAGGTATGGACTGGTAAGAAACCCTCTCTTTCACATCTAAGGGTATTTGGATGTGATGCATATGTACATGTTCCAAAGTAGAAAAGAACAAAGTTGGATAGTAAATCTGAAAAGTGCATCTTTATTGGGTATAAGGATGGTTTATAGGGTTATAAACTTTGGAACCTAGTAATAAGGAAGGTTATGTATAGCTGAGATGTGGTGTTCAGAGAGGTGAAAGATGTTATTAAACATGAATTCCAACCAAAGGAACCTGAGAAGATAGAGTTTGAGCTAAAGGAGGAAGAATCAGACTCTACAACAGAGGACAAATCAGAAGATGAAGAGCCACAAACTCCGGTTGTGAGAAGATCAGTTTGAGAAAGAAGGCAGCCAGAAAGGTATAGTCCATATGCTTTCTGTTCAAGTTTTTCTTTGTTTGTTACTGATGATGATCCTAGAACTGTGAAGGAAGCAGTGGATTCAAAGGATGGAAAACTATGGAAAGAGGCCATGGTTGATGAAATGGCATCTTTGCACAAAAATGAGGCTTGGGATTTGGTGGAGTTGCCGGCTGGAAGGAAAGCCATTGGCAGCAAATGGGTGTTCAAAAAGAAGACAAATGCAGAAGGAAAAGTGGAGAAATACAAAGCTCAGTTAGTAGCAAAAGGTTATTCCCAAGTGCCGAGAATTGATTTTGGTGATATTTTTTCTCCTGTTGCCAAGGTAACTTCTATTAGATTACTTTTATCTGTTGCTGCTGCTTTTGATTTTGAGGTAGAACAGATGGATGTGAAGACAACATTTATTCAAGAGAACCTGGAAGAGGAGATCTACATGAAGCAACCTGAAGGCATTGCGGTGAAGGGTAAGAAATAACTAGTATGTAGGTTAAAGAAGTCTCTATATGGGTTAAAACAGTCACCAAGGATGTGGTATTAGAAATTTGATACATTTATATGGAGACTTCGCTTCACCAGAAGCAAAGCAGATCACTATGTGTATTTTAAATTAATTGGTGACCACGTTATTTATCTTGTCTTGTATGTGGATGATATGTTGTTGGTTGGAAATAACAAAGAAGTTATCCAGGGTCTGAATCCTCCAAATTCGACATGAAAGATCTTGGTGCTACAAACTATATTTTGGGCATGGAAATTAAAAGAGATTGGAAAAAGAGGAAGCTTTGGTCAAACTAGAGGAAGTATGTCGAGACAATATTGCAGAGGTTTAATATGCAGGATAGTAAACTGGTGAAGGTTCCTATTCCTATACGTGTCAGGTTATCTGTTGAACAGTGTCCCAAGACACAAGAAGAGGAAGAGGACATGTCTCATGTTCCATATGCAAGTGCAGTCAGTAGCCTGATGTATGCAATGCTCTGTACTAGACCAGACGTTGCACATGCAATGGGAGTATTGAGCAGGTTTATGTCAAAACCAGGGAAGGAGCACTGGACAGTAGTGAAGTGGGTATTCAAGTATTTGCATGGCACTAGTGATTATGGTTTGTGCTACCAAGGAATACCAGAATTGGACAGAGTGTTGGATATTCATGGCTTTGTTGATGCAGACTGGGCTGGAGATCTGGATCAAAGAAGATCTACAAGTGGGTATGTGTTTAACCTATTTGGAGGTGCAGTCAGCTGGATGAGTAAGGAACAATCTGTAGTGGCACTATCAACTACAGAGGCAGAATACATGGCAGCCACTCATGCAAGCAAGGAAGAAGTTTGGTTGTAGAGATTGTGTTCAAGTATGGGGTTAGTACAAGAAGCTATAAGGATACACTGTGAAAGTCAAAGTGCAATTTTCTTGGCAAAGAACCCAACATATCATTCAAAGACAAAGCACATTGATGTTCAATATCACTTTTCAAGGGATATGATAGAAGACAAAAAGGTGTTGCTGGTAAAGGTGAACACTTTGAAGAATACTACAGATGCATTGAAAAAATCTGTGAGCTTTGAGAAGTTCTCTTGGTGTAGAGAGACAATGGGCATTTCAGGGCTAGAAAAATGACTAAGCTCTCTTGTGGCTCCCTATGGAAAGAAAACAATAAGTGGGAGAATTTTGGGTTGTGTTATATTATTTCTATGTAGTTAACAAGGGGTTTGAGGGGCACCCATAACCCCACTTTATGGGGTCTGGGGTAGCGCCCTAGAAAATTTTGGTTTTGGACCCTATGTTAGGTTGGGCAGACCAACCTATGGTTTTGTGCATGATTTTCGCACATGTTCTTTGGACGTGATGGTTTTCGGTCCATGGTATTGGACGCTATGTTTTTTAGTCCATGGTATTGGATGCTTCAACATGTATAAATATGTATTATAACATTGAAAGGAACATAATGAAAAATCAAGCTGGTAGTCCCAGTTTTGGGATCCAGGGGAAAATCTAAATGTATATGTGTTTTATGTGTTCTGCTCTCGCATCATTTATTTTTTGTGTTTTAGAATTCGTATGTAGGTAATTTCTGTACGGGGTCAAAACCTACACTTTTGAATCCTGATGAAGGGTTGGCCACCATAACCTTGCACGTAGAATCTTCTACGTGGTTTCTCTTCTTACATAATGTCCTCCCGCGGTGCCCCCATGAGCATCCATAAGGATGCTGCTTCATTCAAACTTAGGTACATACCTTCATAGTATTTCATCATTCCCCATATCGTATAGATGCCCAACAATGATAGAGAAATCTGTTGCACACACCACTAATTCCTTCTTTTTCTAGACAGAGTATCCTTCCAACATAGTTCCAATTGTTAGAAAGTGTATTATATCTTCGAAATGTCCATCCACTACGTGCACAAAAAAGAGCCGCATGTCAGTTAATCCTTCCTCCAAACTAGTAGGTTCCTTCCCTCTCTCGATGCGTGACAAGTGATCTGGTCCCACGTTCAATCATCTAGGCTTCATGAAAACTTCAAAATCATACTCTTGGAACAATAAAATCCATCTACAAAATTCCCCCCCCAACACAGGTTTATTGACCAAGTACTTTAGCATGGAGTATAGGTGCACCTGCTCAGGTTGGGGCTTTTCTCCATAGGCCTGCGTCCACTTGGCCAGATGTGTTCACGGATCATCTTGTCTATCATACTTGTTTGTTAGTCACATATTAGGCTTCCCAAATTGTACACGCTTCATTCTCCTACATTTGCGCCAATCGTCAAAGCTTCCATTGTGCGTACCCCACCATCTTGTGGGCATAGCACACAGTACCCAGTCCAAGGGCTGGAAGCATTGCTTTTCTGGCACCTCCCTTTCGAATGCATCCAAGAAGGTATCTACCTCATTTAGACCATCATAAGTAGGTATATTTCTTTATTCTGATGGCACACAATACAACGACTGGGTCATCATGTTGCAATTCAATGTAGTTACTTCATGTAACCAATTTTGTCTACTTCTTCATTGGAATCCGAAGTGCAGGAACTCTCGCGGTCCCATGTAAGCTGCCTATCCATGGTGGGATTCACCCAATCTTGGTCTCACACTGTTATCTTGTAGATGCAGTCCAAATCATCATCACTCTCATAGTTGTGGACTAGTTCCGTATAGCGCGATCCCTCAGCAGGTTCCAGGGGTATTATTACACGTAGTGACTTCTTCTCAAAGATCATCTTCCACTTCTTCAGATTGATTACCTTATTCACATCAAAGGCCCAATCAATTACCAGGAGCTATGGGTAGGGATTGATGTTATCAACAATCTCTATTACTTCAAAATCTGCTAGCGCGCTCGCTTACTTAATATCCATGGTTACTCCCTGCAATCGCCCCATGGGTATGATTTTCTGCTGATTCACCATTCTTAGCTGAATCAGAGACCATTGCAGCACAGGTCTTCCCATTCGCTCTCATGTCTATTTCGGTAACACAGTCACATCTGATCCCAAATCCAGGATGACTTGATCCATCTTGTATTCTCCGATCTATGTGGTGAGTCTCATTTCACGCCTCGTCCTTGTTTTATGTGTTCCGATCTTTCAGACTACAAGCAGTTCACCTGGCGCAATCCCAACACATCTATTGATAAGTTCCTATAACCCTTTCATAGCCTTACTGTCATGCAATAACTTCATACAGGTTTCTAAGAAAGTAGTGAGCATAGAGAGGTCCATCTCCTGCTCAAGATTATCTTTGCTTCCTGACGTGGAAGCCTCAGCAAAGCTCTTCTTAGCTTCCATGAAGGTTTCCCAAGCGCACTCCAAATCAAACTCATCTTATCTCGCCAGGGCTTTGCGAACCCAGGTGTTGTCTTCCGATTATTTCCCTTTGTCATCTCCCGTCACTCCAGAGTGCAATATTTACGTTTAGATCTTCCTTGCACTGCTTAGACCTCATCATCTGTAGGTTCTAAGTCGAGGGAGGTGGTAGTGCTCCTTTGTCGTGTATCCTAGCTATCAGCATAGGAAAATATTTTGTCTCATGATCAAACAATGTCCAATACTTGCATGACGGACACGTTGCATTAGTGCAATCACGAGCATAGTGTCCTAGTCCTATGCAATTCTAGCAAATCAATTGTTCGTGACCTCTACCAGGTCCTCCTCTGCCTTGGCCTCTTCCACACCCCTGAAATCTTGTCCGCACCATTCCTGAATTCTGGTCAAAGGGCTGCATTTTGGCCTAAACTCTATAGGTGGAAGTTCAGATCTAATAAAACAATTGATTTCCTCATTGGAGCTGATGAAATTTCTAACAATTAAAGGGACTAAGTGAAAAGTTACCTTAAGCCTAATTTAAACCAATAAGGTAAGTAAACATATGATAAAATGGTGTTAAAATTATGCAAATGAGATGATGAATGATGAGGGAAATACTTTTGATATGATTCATATGATTCTTTCTGAGTTTGTAGATGGGTTTCCTCTAGAGCTTCCTAGTCTACCCCTTGTAAGAGAATTTGATTTCTCAAATTCCATGAAACTAAGGATAGAACCCATATCTAAAACTGCTTATCGAATGATTGTTTTAAAACTTAGTGAGTTAATTGTACAAATTAGGGAACTTATTGATTAAGGGATGATTAGGTTCAGTGTGTCACCATGGAGAGCACCAATGACATTTGTGAAGAAGAAAGATGGAATCCTTAAGTTATGCATTGATTATCATGACCTAAACAAAGAAACGATTATGAACATTCCCTCATATCCCTCACATTGATGATATATTTGATAAATTAAAGGGATATTTTATTTTTCTTAGATAGAATTGTAGTTAGGATACCACCAATTAAGAATCAAGGAGGAGGATAAGAGGATAGGAGGACAAGAGGACATACCAAAGACAAAATTAAGAACAAAGTTTGGTCACTATGAGTTTACTGTAGTACCATTTGGGTTGATTAATGCCCCAATAACCTTTATGAACCTGATGAACAACGCATTTTGTAGATATAAAATTTTTGTGATAAAATACATATTTATGAAATTTCCTACTACTCATGATGTGGATATATTTTCTAGAAGAAAATGATGAAATTTACTAAAAGAGAACCAATTTATTTAACAAACTCATGGAAACCAACTTATTTAATGATGTATGGCGTGGAGTAAATGGGCGAATAATAACAAAAATGCTTTTTATCATTATGGGTTTGTTCTTTCTGTATGATATGTGTCTATGTGTAATTTGGTCCCCCACATGTCTAAATATCAAAGAAGGGATGAATAACAAGAGGTAGTCCCCTCATATCGTGGATCTTAATACTAGGCTATAAATTATTTTCTCTCTATGTGACGAGTGTTTATGTTTGACTTGGGTCGATATATGTTGAAGGACTAAATAAGGGATGAGATAACATGAGGTGGTCCCCTCGTGCCATAAATATAAATACTAACCTATGAGAGTTATGATATCATGTGATTTGATTTATTATAATGATACACCTCTAATAAAGATATAGTGACATTAGAATTTTATGATGATATTTGATGATGCGATGGTATGGGGACATCGCAATTCCAAAGGCTCCTTTTAAGGCAACATTTCCAAAGGCTTATGGTTCTAGCAAGATTTCCACAATGCCTGAATGCAATAGAAAAGTTATTTAGAAATTTAGTGACGGATGGAAAGTGGGGGAGTGGTAGGTTGTCAGTCCTAGCCCTTGACCATATGGTGTTAGGCTAAAGGTCTTAGGTTCTTTCGAACTACCTCATCCTATAAATGCACAAACACCAAATTAGGGCGGTGGGGTAGCATGTAATACCCAAAAAGAAGAATGCAAAGGTGCATACATTTTATCTAAAGACTTGGAATTTGGATCGCTCCTTCTTGCTACTTCAACAACCCCACAATGATGGTATGGGAAACAACTCTCCTCCCAACCATAAGCTCAAATCAGCAGTCGGTCACCCCCAATCCTCAATCTGTTATTGCTAGGATTACAAAGTACTTCCTCTCATGCCAAAGATATACCCCTATTCTTACTTTCCCCTTTCTTATATAGAGTCCTTCCATCATAAAATATCCAATCCCAAGGCTCCACTTGTCCTAATTATATTTTATCTTTACTTTTATTTACCTATGACTTATTTGTCTTTCCTTACAGTTTGTTAATTTTATTGACTTGGGGCATGACATACTTACCTAATTCAATGAAATTTGTCCCAAAGTTAACTTAATAATCCACTTCAGTATTCCATAATATCATTTGATAAAAAGGTGAGCATCTACCACCAAGATAGGAACATCATATGCCACCAACAAAGGAATCTATCACCAAGATAGGAACATCATTTGTCCACCAAGGCAGGCATTTGTCACCAAGATAGGAATATCATCTACAACTTAGGAAAGCATCTATCACCAAGACAATTATATCATTTGTAAGCAGTTGTCACCAAGGCAGGAACATCATCTGCAACCAAGGAAAGTATCTATCACCAAGATATACATATCACTTTCCCACCAAGGTAGGCCCATCTATCACGAAGATAGGAATATCATTTTCCAGATAGGCAGGCATCTCTCACCAAGATATTTGTATCATCAACAAGCACTTATCACCGAGATATGAATATCATCTGCAACCAAGGTAGGTATTTGTCACCAAGACAGGAATATCATCTACCACCAAGGAAGGAATTTATCACCAAAATAGGAAAATCATCTACAGTCATATATCAACAAGATAAGGAAATCATCTTCCACACTAGCAAGAATTTTTCACCAAGACATGAATATCATCTACCACCAAGGCAAGTATATGTCACCAAGATAAGAACATAATCTACCACCAATGTAGGAATTTGTCACCAAGAAAGGAACACCATACATAAGTATATATCAACGTGATAGGGACATCATCAACCACCAAGGTAGGCATCTATCACGAAGACAAGAACCTCATCTACCTCCAAGGTAGGTGTCTATCACCAAGATAGGAATATGATTAGCCACCAAGATAGGAATATGTAGTTGACATATAATTCATAATTTTTTCCTTCTTTATAAACTTGCCATCATGACTCTAAGGCATAAGAAATACTAGGAATAATAGATTGAGATGTCCCCATACCATCGCATCATCAAATATCATCATAAAATTCTAATGTCACTATATCTTTATTAGAGGTGTATCATTATAATAAATCAAATCACATGATATCATAACTCTCATAGGTTAGTATTTATATTTATGGCACGAGGGGACCACCTCATGTTATCTCATCCCTTATTTAGTCCTTCAACATATATCGACCCAAGTCAAATACAAACACTCGTCACATAGAGAGAAAATAATTTATAGCCTAGTATTAAGATCCACGATATGAGGGGACTACCTCTTGTTATTCATCCCTTCTTTGATATTTAGACATGTGGGGAACCAAATTACACATAAACACATATCATACAGAAAGAACAAACCCATAATGATAAAAAGCATTTTTGTTATTATTCGCCCATTTACTCCACGCCATACGTAATTAAATAAGTTGGTTTCCATGAGTTTGTTAAATAAATTGGTTCTCTTTTAGTAAATTTCATCATTTTCTTCTAGAAAATAAATCCACATCATGAGTAGTAGGAAATTTCATAAATATGTATGTTATCACAAAAACTTTATATCTACAAAATGCATTGTTCATCAGGTTCATAAAGGTTATTGGGGCATTAATCAACCCAAATGGTACTACAGTAAACTCATAGTGACCAAACTTTGTTCTTAATTTTGTCTTTGGTATGTCCTCTTGTCCTCCTATCCTCTTATCCTCCTCCTTGATTCTTAATTGGTGGTATCCTAACTACAATTCTATCTAAGAAAAATAAAATATCCCTTTAATTTATCAAATATATCATCAATGTGAGGGATATGAGGGAATGTTCATAATTGTTTCTTTGTTTAGGTCATGATAATCAATGCATAACTTAAGGATTCCATCTTTCTTCTTCACAAATGTCATTGGTGCTCTCCAAGGTGACACACTGAACCTAATCATCCCTTAATCAATAAGTTCCCTAATTTGTACAATTAACTCACTAAGTTTTAAAACAATCATTCGATAAGGAGTTTTAGATATGGGTTCGATCCTTAGTTTCATGGAATTTGAGAAATCAAATTCTCTTACAAGGGGTAGACTAGGAAGCTCTAGAGGAAACTCATCTACAAACTCAGAAAGAATCATATGAATCATATCAAAAGTATTTCCCTCATCATTCATCATCTCATTTGCATAATTTTCACACCATTTTATCATATATTTACTTACCTTATTGGTTTAAATTATGCTTAAGGTAACTTTTCACTTAGTCCCTTTAATTGTTAGAAATTTCATCAGCTCCAATGAGGAAATCAATTGTTTTATTAGATCTTTCTGGTCAAAGGGCTGCATTTTGGCCTAAACTCTTAAGGTAACTTTTCACTTAGTCCCTTAGGTGGACGTTCTTGTAGGTGTGCATATAGAATTAGTGATGGGTTAGGAGAAATCCATTATGTGAGAAAGATAAATTTCATAGTGAATATGAGAAAAACTGGTGAGTTTTAGGTCCTTATTCTATCAGTGTAGCCCCATACTACTTCTGTGCATGTAAGTTTTGTAAGCAAGACATGTAAAGAAATAGACTATGTATAAATAGAGTGAGGATTGAAATTAATGTGATTTTATATCAATTGAATGTATTTCTGTTCTATTGCATATTGAAATCTTATTGTAGATTGGGACATTGAAGTGTGCAGTGAAAGCATGGATGTTAATTGTTGATTTGGTTATAGTATGGTTCTACTTTGTAAAGGATTCATTGATATAAAGGTTATGATCGTAATATATGTGAAATTGCCTCTAAAGAAATAATTGTGCTTATTTGGAATGATTTGGAATTGAGTGGCGCCTTATGTTAAAATTCTTGTCATGCCCCATTGAGTTCTCAAAGGCCACTTGGAGTTAAATTTCCTATATGTCACATCTCAATATTAAAATGAGACATGCACTTCTTTTGACCACCCTTTTCTTTGACTTGAAAATTAGGTTGAAAAATTAAGGCATTGAACTGGCAAAATTAGTGATTGTGGTTGTAACAATGGCCCTTGAATCTAGCTTAAAATACAACAACATTCAAACACCAAAACCCAGAGTGGACAAAGAAGCACATCGCCTATCAAGAGAGCATAGATTAGGAGAGGCACAACAATCTTATGCACACCTCTTGGATTACATAGCATGGTCAAAGTATTTGAGTTAAAATATGTGTGGACTTAATAAGAAACATTGTACTATGTTAATGAAATAATCTTATTTGGAGGTCACGTTGAATTAAGTGGTTCTACACACAAATTTGTGGGTGTGTTGGAGAAGTGAGCGGCCTCTTTATTTCTTCATTGAATGATATCTATATTCTCATGGATTTAGTGGTTAAAAATGGTTATGCTTTATGAGAATTACTATAGATAGCTAGTGAGGTTAGAAGAGGGTCAAACCATATAGAGAAATGATTGTTTATGTGAATCCTTTTCAAACATGGATTTTGTGAAAGTGAAGCAATATCATCCCATGATAGATTAATTGAAGATGGAAAAACTAGAAAACTAGGATTATCAGGACTGCTATTAAGTGGTATCAGAGCAGGTTGATGCTTTGTGGAGTGGAATAAAAGGGAGACTTTATGTTGTGTTGATTAAAGCATGGTCAAGCATTAGTGAATTCTTCTGTGCATTCAAAGGTTAGCAAATGTTATAGCAGGAATTGTGTTCACAGTTCTCAAAGAGATCTGGTAACTCCTCGGAGTTCTAGTAACTATTGCATAAAACTTATACAGATAGAACAACTATTAGAATGCAAGCCACTGTTAGAGCTAGATGAAAAAAGGCCCAAGCGATCAGGTAAGGAATTTTTGTATGGAATATTGGGTACCCACTAGATGCTGTCGAGCACCTTTAAATTTGAGCTGCTAAAAATAAATGAGTTTTCAATACTAGACAATTGCATGTTTGTCGGGATGCATTGAAACTCAAAGGGTGTACACATTGAGTGATTTGAAATACTAGTTGCTAGAATATTTGGAGTGAGGCATTTTCCAGTGGTAGTGGATCATAACTTTGAAATTGTGGCATAGAGAAACTGAGTAAGATCTTTGAAAAGAGAAGAAACCAAGCTTGTAGCAATTTTTCTTTGGAAAATCTGCTTGAGGGATATGGAGAGAATTTGTGCTTTTGTAGGTAAGTAGAACTATGTTCATAGGATATGAAAGAATAGTGAAGGAATGCAATAGTAGAGTCAATGGAGAATGAGGAAACTATTCCAGCAGTGTATGTTTGCATGAGGTAGAACCAGAAGTAATTTGGTCTTTTTTTTCAACTAATTTAAGGAACAAATTGTTGATTACAGGTGGGAGAGACGAAGATGATTATAGTAGGAAGGTTGTAACCAAGAATAGAGGATGTGTTGGGAGGTTGTGGTAAAGAACCTTTACAAGTGTTCTTGTGTTCTCACAGGTTTGAAATGGAGAGAGTTTGGAGTCTTGCATGGTAAATTTTCTCATCGATGTTTTGGGCTGAGTATCACAACCCATCATCAAGGAGATGCACGGAAGAATCTTGATTTTATTTAGCTAACCAAATTATGTAGATAAATAATAATTAATCTAGAAAAGTTAAAGTTGTAATGTCATCCCTTTTGAAAAAGACTTAGGTTAATTAAAAATGATTAAAAATGTAATAGTAATTAAATAATGTAATCATAATTAAGATAATGTAATTAAAATAGATAAATAATAATTAATCAAACAATGTTAAAGATGTTATGTTAGCTCTTTTTAATAAAAGAGAGGTTAATTCAAAATGATTAATAATGTAGTTAATTAAAAAGCAGTAATAATTAAAATAATGTAATAATAATTAAAATAATGTAATTAATGTAATAATAATTAAAATAATTTAATTAAAATGATGTAATTAAAATAGATTAGTGATAGTGTAATAATAATTAAAATATTGTGATAATAATTGAAATAATGTAATTAAATTAGATTAATAATAATGTAGATAACTGTAGCTAATAAAACATGACTAGTAATAATTTGGTTAATAAAGGGGGACCAAGATTTGCTAAGTTTTCATCCATCATCACGTTTAAAGTTGTTAGTGTTTTTTTCCATCTCTAAGGCCTCTTTGTTTTTTCTTTTAGAATAATGATCAATAGAGATGATAACTTTGGCATTCTCCATACATATGTGGTGTTTGGTTACTTTTGAGTGTTCAACTTATGCATATTTCTTATCTATCATGAATGATGTCAACACAATGTTCCCTAAGCCAAACATGGATTGAGCGACTAATTTCTCTAATGTAAACTTTTCCACATCCACAAGTTCTAGCTGAGGTTGGAAGGAAGAGGAAAAGTGGATGTTCTTAGAGGAAGTAAGGATCTGCAGAAGCCTAAAAGGACTAAAGAATATTAGGATATTCTAGGGGAGAGAACCAAGGATACCAAAAGGTGAGGTCCATATATAACTTGGTGAGGTACTGTAAGAGTTTAAGGAGTAACTTGTTATTGCAGAGGCTTGGATACAATCTATAAGTGGACAACGTAAAGTTCATAAAGGGAGATGATAAATGATCACTCATAGTCATGAGAGTGTAAACCACAAGAAGGTAAGTGATGAAAGGTTTGAGAGGGAATTTTTTGAGACAAAAGTATAGTTGAATGTACTAATGGAACTATTACAGGGGTAAGGATGGATTCTGAAGAAGAAATTAAAATGGAACATCTTGCAAGCGCAGTTAGAGCATAGGTTGAATGCTCGATTGAAGGACGAAGAGTTCACAGTAACAGAGATGGAATTTCACTATTGTGAACATGAACAAGGACCAATCCTTGGTGAAGATGAGGACGAAGAAGCTGATGAGATATAAGAATATCATGTTTTTGAGACTAATGAAATTTGTATTCATGTAGTTTTTATAGGTACTAACAGTGAAGAAGAGTCACTAATAAATGTCACAAGGATAGAGGAGGAATAACTAAAAGAACCTGTTGTTGAAATGAACATAGACATGCTGGTTTATGATGACAACCAAGAGAAGGAAGAAAGAGATAAAGAGAAACATTAAGATATAATGTTGATGAAATTTGATGAGGAAATGAGATTGTTGGAAAAGATGTTGAGAGAACCTAAGAGTGAAATTTTATTTCATTCAACACAAGAAGATGATGCCGACAAGGCCTGCTGAGAATCTAATAGATTGTTTGAAAGAATACTAGTATGCAGATTTGATTATTGAGGCACCAATTGAGGCTAGAGAGCCTCATATTTCTAAATTTGATAATTGGGTATGGTTGTAGGTTATGAAAGTAATAAAGATGGAAAGTTTCCTCAGGAAGACAATACCAAGAAATTTCCAATCAATGGAATTGTACATGAAAGTATTATGCTAGAGGAAAGAGATATAGACTTCGAGGAAGAAATAGAGATTTTTGAGGAATGGTCAATAAAGGACAGGAGTGATGAGTTTAAAAATTTAGTTCAAGGTAATTTCACTAATTTGTGTGAAGAGTTTAAACTTCTTGAAGATATATTAGTAAATTAGAAGGTGCACATTCAATTTGTAAAATTGAAACTGGAAGAAGAGGAAATTGTCTTGGAAGACAATAATGAGGAGGAAGTTGCAAGGCATGAGCAACAAATAGTGAAGCAGGTGTATAAACTAGAATTTGGTAAGAGTCTTGAAACTCTTATGCACAAAGAATATGTGCAACAAAAAGTGAGAGATGATAGAAAGTTTCAGAAGTTAAGGACAAAATTGGATGAGGAAATTGACAAGTTATGTATGTTGATGAAGAAGATGATAAAGAGAAGGTACAAAAAGAGAGAAAGGACAACTAGTGGCAAAGCAAAAGTAACTGAGAATATTTGCATTAGTAAGGCAAGTGGAAGAGAAAAACAAAGGATTTGGAAGCTTGGGGAAGTGAAGGCAACCTCAACAAAATTTAGGGAAGAATGGACAACTACAACACAAGGTTTGGGATCCTAGAGGATTTGAGAATTAATGACACATGTCCATGAGGTCATCAAAAAATTTCTACCTTGGGAGTCTGATACAAGAGCATTAGAGCTTCCCAAAGCCATCAAGATTTTTGAAGAAAAGGCCCAAAAGGGGTTTCAATATTGTAAAGGAATTCGAATTCTTTTATTGTAAATATTCTTATTTTCTTTTAATTATTATAGTATAGTTTTAGAAAAGCTATGGATAGGAGATATTTTTTACATAAAGCAAAAGCAAAGTTTCCATGAAAAGAATGAGACCTTTAGGGAATAAATCATGAGATATTGAGGGAATAAATTAGGGAGTGATTTAGGGATACAGGAAAATTTGTTTTCTTTTTAAAGTTGAATTTAATCAATGTAATCCTGACAATAAAGCTAATGGCCAAATGAATGTAGAATCGAGCCAAGAGAGGAAGAGAGTTTACGAGTTTATGCATGTACAATTTTTCTTTGTTTAATGGAAATCTAGATTCACCAAATGTTTTTGGTATGAATCATTGTATTATTGTGTCGTATGTTAAATACTTTGAGATGTGGTACTAACAATTAGATGGGAAAATAACATAATCTGTGCTTGTAATCCTGATAGAAGACAATCCATCTATGTGAGCAACTGTAAGGAGAATAAACAAGGTTGATAAGACTCATTTAGAGTAGATATGGGTATAATTCCCATTTGGAATTACAACTAAAATCAAGATATAATTTGGGTAGACCTTATATAGGTTCCAAATTCTATAGAAATTTCCATGATTTAGAAGTTGAGTTTGTAGGAAAAGTCGATTTTTACTGCATTATCGTGTCTCTAAATCTGTACCCAAGTAATCAAAGTTCATTTATTGACTTTGTTTATAAATGAAGGTAGAAGCTAGCCATGCAATCATCATTACTATGGGTTTGTATATTCTACAATTTAAATTCCTCAAACTAACTACTACAAAAGAAGATGTAAAAAACATGCCTCAAACTAATTAGACTAAGAAGTAGATGTAAAAAGCATGCCTCAAACTAACAACTACAGAAGAAAATGAACATAGTCATTAATGTCACTCTACCAAGAAAAAAAAACTTACCTAATGTTTTGTTTTCTTAAAGGATAATAATATTGAACAAATAAAGGAGGCCATCATAACAGAGTTTATCAAGGAAGAGTTCCATTTTCCTCTCTCTAGAAGTGGTGACGTCCATTGATACCATTATGGATTAGGAGCTCTCATAGGTGGTTTAATAAATCCTCCTAAAGAGTCAATTAGGTGTATGCTTTCATTTGTTTGAATTATGTGGTTTTATTAACTCATCTTACTATGAGTATGTAGCCTTTTGGTAGAGGGGGAGAGTGGTCCTAATTATAAGTTGATTTTCAAGTGTTAAATCTTGAAAGAAAGCCATTATATGAAATCCCAAGAAGTAATCATGGATCCTAAGCATTGAAGACAATCTCAGGTAGCTCCTAAAATTGAAACCCACCTCAAGTTGACTCGCGGCTTGGAACCCAAGTTGAGCAAGCAATACAACGTTCTCTGGGAGAGCTGATGAACATCTTTAAATATTGGATTTCTAACCAAGATCAAAGTTTAGGAAAAAATCAAGATCGAGAATCAGAATAGAAACAAAGGCTAGACCAAAACATTTTAACCAGTGTTGAGAGAAGTAGAGAACAATTGATATTATGAAGTAAGTTCAAAATTTCAAACTACGTGAATTCAAAGGTCAAGATGAGGGTTCATTAGCAGAATCTTGGATTGTACTGGTTAAGAGGGCTCTATCCTTTAAGGCATACTCCACAATTGGAAATGCATAGATAGTAATGAGCATTTTCAAGGTAGAAGATCTTTTATAGTGGGTAAATGAAGAAACAAAAGTACATGTCACTCCTTTGCAAGTTACATGGGAAATGCTTCAGGAATATTTTAGAATAGGGTTCTTTTCAGAAGAATACAAACACCAATAAGTGGGAGCCTTTCATGTAGTGAGACAAAATGGAAGATAAATAGAGGTCCATGAAGAAAAATTCTATGCATTAGTCCATCATGTGGAATATATGAATGATGATAAATGATAAGATAAAAGATTTATTCATGGGCCTACTCCTTTAGTTTGAGTTGAATTTTCCATGTAGAAACTCACCACCATGGAAACAAAAACACGTTTTTCTAGATAAGTCCAAAATATTATGGATATGAGGAATCAAGTAAAGAAACCCGAGGAAATGATAAAAGAAACCTCCAAAGAAAAGAACACAAGAATTGGAAGGAACCAATATGGGTCTTATGGAAGATAAAACAATATATATAAGATGGCTAGTGCAACTCGTGGGGCACCTCTAAGGAGATGGAATTTAATGAAGTGTAAAACCTATGTGAGAGGAAAAACTAGGATAGGAATAGAATTGGATGGTCAACATCAGGATCATACAAAAAATCAAGGTACATTGAAGTGTTGGGAATGTGGTGGCCCACGTTATAGACACAACTGTACAAGGATCCAGGTTGGATTCAAGTAGTAAGGACATAAAAAAAGAAAATATAAACCTCAGACACAAAACCAAATTCAAGCTACCATAAATCACCACCAAGCGAAGTATCAAGCCATAATAGTGGAATGTAATGGTACGATAAAAAACACTTCCATCTCTATATTAATTGATCTGGGTACCACTGATAGTTTTATATATCCTTTTGATTTACTTATATGTGGTTTGGAAGCCCATGGCCAAAGTAACTTTAACTTGGTAGAAATGGCATCAACGGTTAAGCAACTAGTAGGCCCTCTAGGTAAAAATTGTGTTGCCAAAAATGGGGGTTGTATCACAAAAATGAACCTATATAGCACAACTCTGGGGACTTGTGACTTAATCATAGGAATGGATTGGATTGAGCCCCATCAAGCCTTAATAGTCTACTATAATAAAATGGTTCTTTTCCAAAATGATTAAGGAGATTGTCTAACAATTAAAGGGACTAAGTGAAAAGTTACCTTAAGCCTAATTTAAACCAATAAGGTAAGTAAATATATGATAAAATGGTGTGAAAATTATGCAAATGAGATGATGAATGATGAGGGAAATACTTTTGATATGATTCATATGATTCTTTCTGAGTTTGTAGATGGGTTTCCTCTAGAGCTTCCTAGTCTACCCCTTGTAAGAGAATTTGATTTCTCAAATTCCATGAAACTAAGGATAGAACCCATATCTAAAACTCCTTATCGAATGATTGTTTTAAAACTTAGTGAGTTAATTGTACAAATTAGGGAACTTATTGATTAAGGGATGATTAGGTTCAGTGTGTCACCTTGGAGAGCACCAATGACATTTGTGAAGAAGAAAGATGGAATCCTTAAGTTATGCATTGATTATCATGACCTAAACAAAGAAACGATTATGAACATTCCCTCATATCCATCACATTGATGATATATTTGATAAATTAAAGGGATATTTTATTTTTCTTAGATAGAATTGTAGTTAGGATACCACCAATTAAGAATCAAGGAGGAGGATAAGAGGATAGGAGGACAAGAGGATATACCAAAGACAAAATTAAGAACAAAGTTTGGTCACTATGAGTTTACTGTAGTACCATTTGGGTTGATTAATGCCCCAATAACCTTTATGAACCTGATGAACAATGCATTTTGTAGATATAAACTTTTTGTGATAACATACATATTTATGAAATTTCCTACTACTCATGATGTGGATTTATTTTCTAGAAGAAAATGATGAAATTTACTAAAAGAGAACCAATTTATTTAACAAACTCATGGAAACCAACTTATTTAATGATGTATGGCGTGGAGTAAATGGGCGAATAATAACAAAAATGCTTTTTATCATTATGGGTTTGTTCTTTCTGTATGATATGTGTTTATGTGTAATTTGGTTCCCCACATGTCTAAATATCAAAGAAGGGATGAATAACAAGAGGTATTCCCCTCATATCGTGGATCTTAATACTAGGCTATAAATTATTTTCTCTCTATGTGACGAGTGTTTGTATTTGACTTGGGTCGATATATGTTGAAGGACTAAATAAGGGATGAGATAACATGAGGTGGTCCCCTCGTGCCATAAATATAAATACTAACCTATGAGAGTTATGATATCATGTGATTTGATTTATTATAATGATACACCTCTAATAAAGATATAGTGACATTAGAATTTTATGATGATATTTGATGATGCGATGGTATGGGGACATCTCAATCTATTATTCCTAGTATTTCTTATGCCTTAGAGTCATGATGGCAAGTTTATAAAGAAGGAAAAAATTATGAATTATATGTCAACTACATATTCCTATCTTGGTGGCTAATCATATTCCTATCTTGGTGATAGACACCTACCTTGGAGGTAGATGAGGTTCTTGTCTTCATGATAGATGCCTACCTTGGTGGTAGATGATGTCCCTATCACGTTGATATATAATTATGTATGGTGTTCCTTTCTTGGTGACAAATTCCTGCATTGGTGGTAGATTATGTTCTTATCTTGGTGACATATACTTGCCTTGGTGGTAGATGATATTCATGTCTTGGTGAAAAATTCTTGCTTGCGTGGAAGATGATTTCCTTATCTTGTTGATATATGGTTGTAGATGATTTTCCTATTTTGGTGATAAATTCCTTCCTTGGTGGTAGATGATATTCCTATCTTGGTGACAAATACCTACCTTGGTGCCAGATGATATTCATATCTTGGTGATAAGTGCTTGTTGATGATACACATATCTTGGTGAGAGATGCCTGCCTATCTGGAAAATGATATTCCTATCTTCGTGATAGATGGGCCTACCTTGGTGGGAAAGTGATATGTATATCTTGGTGATAGATACTTTCCTTGGTTGTAGATGATGTTCGTGCCTTGGTGACAATTGCTTACAAATGATATAAATGTCTTGGTGATAGATGCTTTCCTAAGTCGTAGATGATATTCCTATCTTGGTGACAAATGCCTGCCTTGGTGGACAAATGATGTTCCTATCTTGGTGGTAGATGCTCACCTTTTTATCAGATGATATTATGGAATACTGAAGTGGATTATTAAGTTAACTTTGGGACAAATTTCATTGAATTAGGTAAGTATGTCATGCACCAAATCAATAAAATTAACAAACTATAAGGAAAGACAAATAAGTCATAGGTAAATAAAAGTAAAGATAAAATATAATTAGGACAAGTGGAGCCTTGGGATTGGATATTTTATGATGGAAGGACTCTATATAAGAAAGGGGAAAGTAAGAATAGGGGTATATCTTTGGCATGAGAGGAAGTACTTTGTAATCCTAGCAATAACAGATTGAGGATTGGGGGTGACCGACTGCTGATTTGAGCTTATGGTTGGGAGGAGAGTTGTTTCCCATGCCATCATTGTGGGGTTGTTGAAGTAGCAAGAAGGAGCGATCCAAATTCCAAGTCTTTAGATAAAATGTACGCACCTTTGCATTCTTCTTTTTGGGTATTACATGCTACCCCACCGCCCTAATTTGGTGTTTGTGCATTTATAGGATGAGGTAGTTCGAAAGAACCTAAGACCTTTAGCCTAACACCATATGGTCAAGCGCTAGGACTGACAACCTACCACTCCCCCACTTTCCATCCGTCACTGAATTTCTACATAACTTTTCTAGTGCATTCAGGCATTGTGGAAATCTTGCTAGAACCATAAGCCTTTGGAAATGTTGCCTTAAAATTCCAAACTTAAACCTTACTGTTCTTGTTATTCCTTTGAATTTACCGAAAAGTGCCATAAACCATTGGAAAGGTCTCTAATAAGACTATCTAATAAAACAATTGATTTCCTCATTGGAGCTGATGAAATGAAGAAGAATTTCCTACAAAGATATAACCTTCATCCTTGACCTCAGGCTAAGAAAAAACATATTAATGATAAAACACTTATGCAGACACTCAATTTTATATATATATATATATATATATATATATATATATATATATATATATATATATATATATATATATATAAGCTTAAAGTAAGAAACTTGTATTATAAAAGTTATAGCAAAAAGCTAGATAATAGAGTACAAAAACAATCATCTTGAGTTTTCAAACATGAATGGAAATGCTTCAAGAGTTGCAATTTTTTTTTTTTTTTAAATTAATCCTTATTACATCCCAATTATTCTTGTACGAAAACTTATAGGTATATAATGTAAAAAAATCTCCTTGTGTTCTAATTTCTTCACTGAGCACATAAAATTATCTAAAAACATGATGACTATTGGCTTCTTTCTTCCCATGGTTAGTAGGAACAGAGTTTTGATTCTCTAGGTCCATATCCTCCAAAATTTGATGTAGCGAGTCTTCTAACTTTGAACCTACCTCAATAGTGTTTGTGTACATTTAGTGGTTAGATGCTATCAAATGTGAACCTTTATTAAAGTTGATAACCAACATTAGAGAAATTTTAAGGTCTAAAATTATTTAAAATATAGTGACTATTAGCTTCTTTCTTCCCATGATTAGTAAGAAGGGAGTTTTGATTCTCGAGCCCCAAATCCTCCAACATCTGATGAAGTGTGCCTTCTTCCTTTGGACCTACCTCAATAGAGTTTGTGGAAATTTAGTGGTTAGATGCTATCAAGTGTGAACCTTTACTAATGTTGATAATCAACATTTGAGAAATTTTAAGGTCTAAAATGGGATTTATAAGGAAAATAATAAAATAATAGTCAAAATAATAAATACTAGTTATGAATTTTCAAATTGTGAGAGATAAAATTAATTTTTAATAATATTTTTCATTGACCCATGTTAAAATAAATAGAATTATGATTGAAAAAATAGTTCTTTTTGTTTCCCTCCTCAATATTTACACTTAATTTCAGATTTAAGATTTATGGGCTTATTCATTAGTTGTAATTGATCTTTCGAATCCATCCCATTCAAGCTGAAATTTGAATTGACGTTTCGAACCTACCACTGAGGTTCATCATCAGGAAACAAAAATATGTGGAAAACTGATCTACCTTGGTATGATAAATAAAGAAATGCATTTTAGGGTTTTTTTAATTGAATAATGGCAATGCTTCAAGAGTTGCAAAAAAAAATTAAAAAATTAATCCTTATTACATCCCAATTATTCTTGTATGAAAACTTATAGGTATATAATGTAAAAAAATCTCCTTGTGTTCTAATTGCTTCACTGAGCACATAAAATTATCTAAAAACATGATGACTATTGGCTTCTTTCTTCCCATGGTTAGTAGGAAGGGAGTTTTGATTCTCTAGGTCCATATCCTCCAAAATTTGATGTAGCGAGTCTTCTAACTTTGAACCTACCTCAATAGTGTTTGTGTACATTTAGTGGTTAGATGCTATCAAATGTGAACCTTTATTAAAGTTGATAACCAACATTAGAGAAATTTTAAGGTCTAAAATTATTTAAAATATAGTGACTATTAGCTTCTTTCTTCCCATGATTAGTAAGAAGGGAGTTTTGATTCTCGAGCCCCAAATCCTCCAACATCTGATGAAGTGTGCCTTCTTCCTTTGGACCTACCTCAATAGAGTTTGTGGAAATTTAGTGGTTAGATGCTATCAAGTGTGAACCTTTACTAATGTTGATAATCAACATTTGAGAAATTTTAAGGTCTAAAATGGGATTTATAAGGAAAATAATAAAATAATAGTCAAAATAATAAATACTAGTTATGAATTTTCAAATTGTGAGAGATAAAATTAATTTTTAATAATATTTTTCATTGACCCATGTTAAAATAAATAGAATTATGATTGAAAAAATAGTTCTTTTTGTTTCCCTCCTCAATATTTACACTTAATTTCAGATTTAAGATTTATGGGCTTATGCATTAGTTGTAATTGATCTTTCGGATCCATCCCATTCAAGCTGAAATTTGAATTGATGTTTCGAACCTACCACTGAGGTTCATCACCAGGAAACAAAAATACGTGGAAAACTGATCTACCTTGGTATGATAAATAAAGAAATGCATTTTAGGGTTTTTTTAATTGAATAATGGCCCATAGTGAAATTGATTAATAAATGTTTATTTTGAATATTATGAAATTTGAATGATATACTATAGATAAAATGAAAATAAATTGAATAATTGATTACAAGGTAATGAACATGTTTGTATATTAACATTATTAAAAGATTTTTTATTTTTATTTTTATTCATAAATAAACGATAATTTGTAATATATTGATATTAATAAATAAAGTAAAATATTTTTGAGGGATTAGAGTCAAATGGCGCAAGGAAGAAATAAGCAAAGAAATAAATATGAGGGGAATTTAAGATGAGGCTCTCAAAAAGATTAGGATTAGGCTATAATTTCAGTGATATGCAATTTCATAATAAATTATTAGTCTTTGCGAATAAATGATTAGTCTTTGTAAATTAATATTATTGAAAATTAATAATTTAATTTTCGTTGAGAATTATTAATGAAAACTTTTTTATTTTTTATTTTTGAATAGTTAATTAAAGTATTTGAAATATATTAAGATTAAATATATTAACTATTTATATGAGGGATTAGAGTCAAATAGGGTAGGGAAAAAATAAGCGAAGAAGAAATGATGAAGATAAAATAAAGTTAAGGTGCTTTAAAAGAATTGGATTTGGAAGTCAATGTAGGGACTTAAAATTTGCTAATGCTCCACCCCTCATCCCTGTTTAGGTTTTTAGGATGTTCACTGATTTCGATGGCTTCTCTAAATTTTCTGTAGCAATAATGGTCTATTTTGGCAATGATTCGGGTTTGTTCATTACATATGTGATGTTTATTATTATTTGAATGTTTAGCAAGAGTAGAGTTTTTTAATCTATTATGTTTTATGTCAGCAAAATGTTCAAGGATACAAATGTTCATAGATCTTCGAGTCTCTCCAACAAAAGGAATTCCATAAGAACAAGGAATGAGATAAACTCCTTTTTGACATTTAAGGTCAATGAGACCTTGGAAAAAATTGAGGCGAGTGTGGATTGTATGGTTTTAGTTTCTTAGCAAGGAATTTGGTTTAATGACATGTGGGACCTCCAACGGGTCTAATAGGAATTCCATCATTATGTATCTTGGGAGCACAATAGATTCTAGGGGTGTAAGGACAATTTTCAATGAGTGTCTTATGATCCTGAATGTTCCTGGCTTCGATTAAGTTGGAGACTTCTTTTGCAATGCTTTTTAAGGGATTTTTATTTACCTTTTTGTAGCACCCACTATTGTTGAGATGATGAATCATTTTATCATTGCATTCTTTTTTATTCATGATGACAATTTCTCCTCCCTTATCAACTTTTAATATTACAATATCAGGGTTAGATTTTAAGGGTTTTAAATCTAGGAATTCGTCTTTTGTAATATTAATTTTGGGGGCTCTGGATTTTCGAAGAATAAGGGAGCAATGTTTAATTTTCTCTTTAGTGTGGTCAAGCATGTCTTTAATGCCATATTCTATGTGAAATAGAATATCTTCAGTGGGAATATTTTTAGGAACCATGGAAAAATTTAACCCTTTATTATATTTTTAGGAACCATGGAAAAATTTAACCCTTTATTTAAAAGATCAATAATAGGTTTTGTTAAATTCAAGTCAGACAAATTGATAATCAAATTAGATGATGGATTATTAATAGGGAAGCGCACAGGCTCAGAATCAAGAGAAGACTTCTGTGTAGTCCGGTGAGATAAGTTGAGATTTCGAGGTGAAATGTTCGAATTATTAAAGGGAGAGGGTGTATTAAGGGGATTTAAAGACAGATGGGGAGAGAGCGCAGTGTTCAGATTTGTGATGGAAGGGAACGTATTCTGGGGATTTGTAGACAACCGAATGATGGGAGAGAACACATCGTTGTTGGAGGTGTGGGGTACCATAAGCGTGGTTTGATAATAGAAGGGAGGTTGAGAGTCATGGTAAAAGGGAGGTGACAAATGAGAGAGAGGGACTTCAACCGAATGTTGCGCAGAGGTTGAACCTTCACTGTTGGATGTGTGGGGTACCATCAGCGTATTTCGATAATCAAAGGGAGGTTGAGAGTTACGTTGAAAGGGAGGTGACACAAATGAGAGAGGGCCTTCAACCGAGTGTGTAGTGGTTGCTAGTTCTGTATACTACGCAGATGTTAAACCATCACTCGTGGAATTATCAAATTGATTGATATCAATGTTAATTGCTTCAGAGTTCGTTGCTGGTTTTGTATAATGCGCAGAAGTTGAACCATCACTACTGGATTTATCAAATTCATTGGTATCGGTGTTATAAACTTCAGAGGTTTCTTTTAGAGCATATTGTCCTATGAAATTACTGCCATATATTTTATTATTTTTTTAATACCATCAATGTTGTATCTCAAATTCGTATTTAATTCAGAAGTGGGATTATTAACAGCTTGATCATTATTATTGTTGTGAGGGAGTGAGTGTAATTTGATAATCGAGTCTAAATAATATTTTTGTGCTGGATTGATTCTGGAATAAGATGGAGAGATATAGTTCGATACAGAGTTAATGTTAGGATTATCAGAAACAGTGGTTGAAGGAAGTGGAAAGCCTTCGCTTGTGAGAATAAGTTCGAAATTTTGAACTTGTTTTTTGCAGGACAATTCCTCAGTTCCTAGAGATTTTAGAGCTAATGTGGCATCGATTTTCTACTATAAACTTGGATCGATTTGGTTGGCTAATGATAAGTGAATGTGAAATCCTTTTTAGACAACGAATTCAGTTCAAATCTAGGTTTTTTAATTTTGCTGCAAAGCATACCTAAGCTAGCTTTAGTGAAGATATGTTTATTTTTATAATTATTTAAAGAGTGATTGATTTTGGCGAAAGTAGGAATGATGGAGGAATCCCTGCATCACTCACCTTCAAATCTAGGTTTTTTAATTTTGCTGCAAAGCATACCTAAGCTAGCTTTAGTGAAGATATGTTTATTTTTATAATTATTTAAAGAGTGATTGATTTTGGCGAAAGTAGGAATGATGGAGGAATCCCTGCATCACTCGATGAAGGTGAGATAAATTTTCCTTTTCATTATAAGCAATCTAATTCATTCTAAAGAACAAATTTCATTCATTTTGTCCCTTTCGTATAGGGTAATAATTTCAGATTTAAGATTTTTGGGCTTGTTCATTAGTTGTAATTGATCTTCCGGATCCATCCCATTCAAGTTGCTATTTGAATCTATATTTCAAATCTACCACTGAGGTTCATCATTAGGAAACAAAAATATGTGAAAACTGATCTACTTTGGTCATTTCAAACCTACCACTAAGGTTCATCATTAGGAAACAAAAATATGTGAAAATTGATCTACCTTGGTATGATAAATAGAGAAATGTATTTTAGGGTTTTTTAATTGAATAATGGCCAACAATGAAATTGATTAAGAAATGTTTATTTTGAATATTATGAAATTTGAATGATATATTATAGATAAAATTAAAATAAATTGAATAAATTATTACTAGTTCATGAAAATGTTTGTATATTAAAATTATTAATTTTTTTTTTTTTATTCATGAATAAAATATTATTTGTAATATGTTGATATTAATAAATAAATTAAAATCTTTATGAGGGATTAGAGTCAAATGGTGCAAGGAAGAAATAAGGAAAGAAATAAAGATGAGGGGAATTTAAGATGTTCCTTTCAAAAAGATCAGGATTAGGCTGTAATTTGAGTGATAGGCATAACATAATAAATGATGTGAATAAATGATTAGAGTCTTTGTAAATTAATATTATTGAAAATTAATAATTTATTTTTTGTTGAGAATTATTAATGATTTTTTTTTAATAGATAATTAAAGTATTGGAAATATTTTGAGATTAAATATATTAACTGTTTATATGAGGGAGTAAAGTCGAATAGGGTAAGGAAAAGATAAGAAAAGAAGAAATGATGAAGAGAAAATAAAGTTAAGGTCTTTCAAAAGAAGTGTATTTGGATGTCAATGTAGGGATCCAATTTTTTCTAATGCTCCATCCCTCATCCCTGTTTAGGTTTTTAGGATGTTTACTAATTTCAATGGCTTCTCTAAATTTTATGTGGAAATAGTGGTAGATTTTGGCAAGGGTTCAGGTTTCTTCAATACATATGTGATGTTTATTATTATTTGAATGTTCAGCAAGAGCAAAGTTTTTTAATCTATTATGTTTTATGTCAGCAAAATGTTCAAGGATATGAGTGTTGATAGATCTTCGAGTCTCTCCAACTTAATGAATTCAACAAGAACAAGGAATGAGATCAACTCCATTTCAACATTTGGGGTCAATGGCATCTTTGATAGAATTGAGGCGATTATAGATTGTATGATTTTAGTTTCTTTAGTTTTAGTTACTTAGCTTGCAGTTCATCAATTTTGAACTTTTGTTGTACAAGGATGTTCATAATTATAACATTTTGTGAACTGCACTAGTGTTCATTCTTGTGGACTCTTGAGGTCACCAAAGAAAGGGAAGTTTTGTTATATTATATTGAGTCCTCATGTTGTTAAAATCTCGTTGAATTATTGTGCTTCCCTATATCCATATAAATAATAGACCTACGAAAACAATAATACCTTAGCTTGTCTAACATGTCCCAAGGCTTAAAGTGGTGCATAAGGAAAAGTTCCCAAAGAAATCCTTGGAACTAAAACTTAATGGGAGAACCCATTTTCCACATATTAATTCCAAATAACTAGAGTTTTCCAAATCCACTAAATAGGAAAATTGAGAAGCTAGGGCTCAAAATAAGCCAAAGAAAAATTTCCTAATAAAAATATACTAAGGAATACAAGAAAACCAAGTAATTTGGTGAGCTTATGCCAAGAAGTCTCCAGAAGAACTAAGAGTCCTACGAGCATATCAAAGCAAATTGAACCACACAAAAAATATGCCCTCCCTTTAGGGGCCAAACCTAATAAATGAAGGAACCTTCTTAATAGCTTGAAGAAAATTTTCATAGACTAAAATAGTAGAGGAACAAACACATCCCAAGATAATGTCTTACTAGGATTGGTTGAATGATATTCATCCCTTCGACCTAGGAAAAAATCTTTCTTGCTATAAACCATCATCCCACCTTGTTAAAATAGTCCTTCACTAATGGGTTCAAGAGATAGAATAACCTTAAATTCACGCATGCAAATGAGGGGAGTGCATGTCCTTTTAGATATAGCTTCCTTACTTGAAATCCATTGGCAATGTTTGATGAATAACTGGATATTAGTTACATCATTAAGTGTCCTTATCTTCATGACCTTAGTTTTCTAAGGAATTTGGTGAAAGCCTCACTCCCAATCCATAGACGAATGCATCCCTTCCACTATGAGATCGATACACATATCATGTGATTCCTTTTCTAGATGGCTCTTGTATTAAAGATAACAACTTCATTGGCCAATAAATTAGCCTAATGGTTGTGTAATTGAAAAACTTGGTAAAATGAAGCTTTATTTAGACTACCAATCTTCATTTAGACTCTAGCTATGACTAAAACAAGTTTTCCATCTAATGGGATTGTTTTCAAAATCATAAAATTGATTAGTATGCTTGAGTGTTCCACGAAAATCAAAGAACTTGGTCTGGTAAAAAGCATAGGGCTAAAATTAATTGATTGTAGATTTTACACAACCCTAAAAATATGTTTTTTGGAGATTTCTGTTGACATCCAAAATGAACTCCTACAACCCTTAGTTGTATGGTATTATGACATCAATTTTGATGTGTTGTAACTCATGATTGTTGAAGTACCAAAATGTTTACCTCTCAATTATTATTTTTTCCTTCTCAATGCTTAATAGAGCCGTAATTAAAATGGTACTAAGTTACCCATAGTACAAGTACTCTTTCTACTTTGACCTCTAAACAAAAACAATTCAATGATGCAATGGAACTGTGATTCCCATTATTATTTTTTTTAAACTTAAATGAAAATAGATAAATTTTAAATTCACTCATCTAATTTAAGAGTATTCACTTTTTAATAGTAAAAAATACATATATATTGATTACGATATATCTATAATAACAATTATAACTCAGGCATTTAAAGTGAAATCCTTTGAAATAATTTATACAATGGATCCCCTCTGAGTAGTAATTTAAATACTAAATTCTATGAAAGTGTACATGCTTTACCCCTTTCTTGATTTGAACTTATGACCTTATAAGAAGAAACACATATTTTTAACTATCAAAATCACTTTATTAATTAATTAACTATATAATAAAATTATTTTTAAAATTTAACAAAACAATTTATTTATAAAAAGAAAGCTAGAATTTCTCACAAATAAACAAATGAATTAACATAACATTACATTAAAAAAAAAACCTACAAAACTATAAGTGAACTTCATTTTAAATAACGTGGTTACACATATATACATACAACATTTGATATATGTGTGAGAAAGAAAAAATAACAATATATAAGACACTAAGAAGGATATCAAATTTATTAATATATATTTTTTTAATATAAAAAAGTTAATATATGATATATAATTAAATGAAAAAATTACATATTTAATATTCAAATTTTAAATGAATCTAAATTGGTTTTAAATTCTTTATATACAAAGTAACCTAATTCTTTATATACTAGGTAACCTCATTCTTTATATACTAGATACCCACTTCTTATTGATTCCTTAAAAAAACATATTTCCTATTTATGGGCATGCCACCAAAAGACCAAACCATAACATAGGTACAACCTTTATGCTCAAATCACTAAATTAATAAATATGATATAAAGATATAATAAGAAAAGTTTGATAATGTCTTTGCATATATTAATGTCTTATATTTATAACTAGATAACTAGTACAAAGAACAAATTTGCTACGAAATACTAGGAAAACAAAAATCATCAATGTGAACCTATCTACTTGAAGAAGATTCTCATTTTGCTATTTTCCTGGTTAAAATAAATACCTTGCTCAATCTTTGCACCTAAACTAAAGAACATCAATGCACAAGAAGATTCTATGTTAAACCTCAATCCTCTCCACCAACACTTTATCCATGATTATCTTTATGTATCCATTGAAATTAACAATTTGAAGATACCTTGTAACAACGAAACTAATTCTGCATTAAAACAATTTATATTAAAATACATCCTATTGTGACCGTTTTCCAACTCAAATTTCACGGCAATTTATATAAACTTTCCACCAACTTGAATAAATTGTCCTTTCACCTGACACACTTGGGAATACCTTCTCCTCTCCAGCTCACCAGATGGTAAAGATGGTAAATACTGGAGCTTAGAAAAGTCCAAGTACAGAATCACTCATGAACTTTGTGAAGTTTATGGTTGGTTGTTTAATAACTTGAATCTGCAATCGAGATAACCTTTTTTAAACCTGACACTAAGAGATAACCTTTTTTAAACCTGACACTAAGTTAGCAGACATGATAAAGTATCGATGAACCTGACCATCTTCATTGGAAGTGGATTATCCATCAAAGTTTTGGTGTTGTTGTGGCTCATATTTGCATGCACAATGAATTCCCCACAAAAGCCACTTTTCTTTGATGGCTGGTTACTTCATGCTTTGCCATTCTGGTTTGAGCGTTTTAATTGGACAGGAGAAACCAAGAACACAAATAAACTGCGCCCAAGCCACAGATAGACCAAAATCATAAAGAAAGCCCACCCTTTCCATTCTTTTCAATTCTACCCATTCCACAAAGTGTATCACAAATTCTATTCTTCCATGGTGCTCCATAACAGATATTTCTCCTGCAAGTCGAGCAATAACATAAACAAAAGCTCTGCAAACTCACTATTTCAGACATTAAAGGGAAGAATCTTCAAACTCATTACAAGAATGATCGGCCCTACAAATAAAACTCGAGTCTGAGCAGCAACCTTTTGGGTTGATATAAATAAATCTCGAGTTCTTTGGTGGTCATGAAAATAGTGTGCTTTCCCTCGCAGTCGTTTAGAACAAGAGCAGTGTCCAGGGATTCCCTTAGTACAGAAATATCCCACCATACACACGTTTAGTGCTTCTCTGAGCCTTCATACAAAGTGCGTTGTGTAGTACACTTCTGCTAGTTACCAACACTCTATGTCCACCTCGCATTGCCATGGGATGTGAACACAATGCAGCAGTTGGATTCAAATAGATTTCCTGTATTTTTATAAAAAAACAAAGAGATAATGCCATCAAAGGCGTCAATAAACAAAAAAAACCGATTTAGCAAAAGTAAAAATAAGAATGTAAAAGGGGTATCAACTTCGGTATATATTAAACTATTAAAACTATGATATTAAAAATAAAAAATAAAAAAAATATGAAAAAATATAAAATAATTAGAAAATTAATCATATAAAAAAACAATATAAAAGTTTATTGAGGAAGAAGTTGCTGTAAACCATAGTTACAGGATTTGAATTTTATTGGATAAGGAATTATTTATATATATAAATATATATATTCTTTCTAAAATTGAAATAAATTATTATTATATTAAAAAAAAAAAATCATTAAATATTTTTTTTACAATTTTTTGTTTACTTCTTTCTAATATTAACATTTTTTGTTTATTTATGATGATCTATAAATAATAAAGAACAAAATGCATCAAATTTATTTGTATTGTAAATTTGAAAATCATGTAAGTAAACTCTAATAACATGAGTAACAAAAACTCAAAGCTGAGGTCTAATGTAAAGATGGGATATTGCATATTAAAAGCAAGCTTCAAATATTTTCCACATGCCAAGAAATAAATGTCTCAATCACTATCCCTATTCAATCCATAATTATTTATCACCATATTTATATATCGATAAGTGTGTCCAGATTAACCTTTGTAGGCAAAGTGAACCCTTCTAATTGAATTCCACACCAATGATCCTCATTTTCCAAGTAATTGCAATATAGTGGAACATTGTAATCACTATCATCCAAAAGAATTCTAAGGGTGAGAAAAATGTGTTTTAAACTTTTTGCAACTTTTTAAATATGAAATTTACTATTCTCTACAATGTTTTATACCAAACTTATTGCTTTTTATATCTGCTATTATTTTAATATAGAATTTTTTTAACCCCATATATATATATATATATAAATTAATGTTTTGTTATCTTTTCAATATAGAATTTTGATTAATAATTTTTTTTTGTACCTTACTAGGAGTGGTAACAACTACAGGGGTTATCTTCCCCAATGAACAAAATGGGTTTAAATTTGCCTAAGGATTGGGCATTTCGTCTAATGATCAAGTTGAATATTTAGCACCATGGCAAGTTCTAGAATGGGAAATCACAGGAAAAATTACTAGCAAAATTACTAAGATTTTGGTTTTTGGCGATTCAATGCTCATGATACGATAAGTTCACAAAGCCAAGGAAAATTTTAATTCCTCCTTCCCTTCATTTCTTTAGAGAATTATTTTGCTAACACATTAATATGTGTATGGAAACTTTAATATTGAAGCACATGAAATGGACGATAAAGGAACAACATTGGCCTAAAGGACTATGGAAATAGAAACAGGTTCAATTTTTTATCAACCAATCCCATGAACATTATGAATCAAAATCCAATTTATATATTTGAATTTTCCGATCATCTCTGCTAGAAAATCTCATTCAAAACCAAGTTGATTCAATTGCAGTGTACTCAGTAGCCAAGAATAGTTAATCCCTTGGAAAGCTTGAGATTGTGAATACGAATAAATATGAGCATCGTAAATGTGGAATAAAGGCAGGGTATATCTGTAGCATGGGCTTCAACACTCAGAGTACCCAAGCTGTACATAGCATTAACAAGTGGAGGCAAGCTTTCACTCCAATATGCAAATTATGGTGGTGGCTAATGAACTATTTTTCTTTTCGCATGCGAAGGGCCTTAATTATCCTTGGCCTCTTCACTTTGTTCTTCCCTTGGCATTCAATTCAGAATTCTCACAGGGAGGTTCACACGATCATGACAGATCTACATTTTATTGCTCTGTAATGGTGCTTCAGGGGTGGTGGGAATTACATCTTAGGTGAAATTGCTTTGCTGAGGGGTCATTATCATTCACAAAGTAGAGAGATCAGTAGGGGGAGAGTCGATTTTGAGTCTTTCAAAGAGCTATGTCACACCAAGGTTTAGCAATGGTTTAAAATGAATATGAGGCCCATAATATTTTTCAAAAGAGATTGGATGTGCTAGTAGCTCAGATATCGATGACCATTGAAGGGTTGATGCGGGTAGTGTCGACGAGGATTGATTCAAAGGATACGAACCAAGATGCATTGTTGGAAACTAAGCAGATTTTGTTGGAAGGAAAAGTTGAAAAAATGGAGCTATAAAGCAACACATAAATGGTTGAATTGGAGATAAAGTTGAATGAGCTTGAGGAGAAATTTGATAATGAGTTCCATGACAAGGATGCAAATACAAAGTCCACTGAGGAGCCTGAGAGAAAAAGGATTAAGTTGGATCAGGAACAATAGAAGGAAGGCCAAGCATATGCACAGTTAGCTGAAGCTCCCAAAGAGGGACCATCCATTGTCAGTCAGGTTGTCAAAAATTAGTTTTTGGTATGTTATGTAAATATAAACTGATACTAGGTGTCTTTTTTTGAGTCTATAGTATCTATATGTACCAAATTGTTGTTAGAAAGAATTGCAGGCATAAACTCTCTGCATTTTGGAATGATGAATATAATGACTATGAAGAACAAATTGAACTTTATAAGGGACCTGATCCATAATCCAATTTATTGATAATATAATCAAATTAATTGTTTCTTAAAAAAATGTTTGTACCATATTAAAATTAGCAAATTATTAAAAAACTGAATCATATGGTCGAATATACAAATTCTTTTGACCAATATGATCGAATATCCAAATTCTTTTGACCAATACCACTGAACTTGGTAACTATGGTATAAACCAAATCCAACCAATATGTAAGATGTAAATTTATAATGTTTTGTAACGAAATACAAATGATTAGTTGATAAACTCAAATAGCCATCAATCTATAATAAACATCAAAATACTTCTCATATTTTACCATGGAGATTGTTAATGTGCAAATAGGATTTGTTACAATACAATGGACTAATACTATGGCTTATCAATATCACATGCTCAAAAAACCATAACTGATGACACTTGTTTATATGATTTTTTTTAATTAATCAATTTAATTAAAAATAAATAGGAAAGACATAATTACTTTAGAGATAAATCTTAACTTTTAATTTGTGTATACTATTATGAATATTCTAGAATATTCTATGTAGGTTAAATCTTTACCATAAACCTAATAATTGTTAATATTTAAATTTAAATTCTAAAAAGTTATTTGAAAATAAACAAACATATGAATACAATTATAATTTAGATTAAGTTAAAAATAAATTAAAACATATATAAAATAGAATATCATGAAACATTACATATAACAACATCAAATAATATTAATAAGTGCTACAAAGTAGTGAGTCTTGTGGCTCTATTTTAATATAACTCGCTTAAAATAGAGGAAAAAGTGACATGAACCAAAATAAAAAATAATTTTCCCATTGTAAGTATAAAGTGGAAGAAGAAGGTTCTTTGAACATGCTTAATTCATTTATAAACTCTGTTGTGGACTTGGGGACTAGAACAATGAGCAACCACACACCTTGGGTTGTACTGAGATGGGCCTGAGTTCAGAGTTAGCAACGAAAAAAGCAGGAGGGATATTATTTTTAAAATAGTAGCTAGTCTTAGTTTAAACATAGATAAATTAAAGTAAAATTATTGAATTCAAGTTACTATTAAATTGAGTGAAAGTTCAACTCTTTTAAAAACTATTCGATAAGTATTTTACGTGGCCAATTTTTGTCAAGATGCACATGATGATGTTGTTGCATATTAGAGTCTTGGACATTAATAGAAGATAGATCAATAACCTTTAATACTATAAATTTATTTTTATTTAAAAGCAAATGAATAATTAAAATTTCTACTTCTGTATAGTTAATTTATGATAATAAAACAGAAAAAACAAAATTATTATAATATTGCATTACTTCAAGTTGTTTTAAAATTTTGTTTTGTTTTCTATTTTATCATTATTATTGCAAAAGTTATTATTATTATTATTTATTTTTAGAAATTAAAAAAATATCATATATAGAAAAATGTATAATGTAATTTAGAAAATGTATTTTTAGCATTTAGAAATTACAAAAACTTTATATATAAACAATATACTAGTTAGAATGTAATTTTGACATCTTAAAAACTTGAAAACTACCTAATTACAATAAATTGAGAATATATTTTATTTTAATTATTTGAAAATCTTTTTATTGAATGTAATCATGTTTAAATATTAAATGTGTAAGAGTAAAATAAATAATATGAAAGACCATAGGTTTTTAAAAATATTTTAAATATTAGTCAAAATAATTTATGAGTTGGTATAAAAATTTACATTATTTTGAAATAAAAGAATATGTTACTTTGTTTAAAAATAAATAAATGATTGAACATATAATTAAATTCAAGTTTCTGAGGCTTCTTTGATCCATAATGAATTAAGCAAAGTCTTTTCGTAGAAATCATATAAGAGAAATTCAAATTATTAACATAGGATTGAAATGGTCCAAAAAACACCTATTAATTTGATTGGAATTTTACATTTCTGAAAATTTCTAATTATATATATAATTATAATTATAATATTACATCACTTCAATCTGTATTAAAATTTTCTTTTGTTTTCTATGGTAGAATAGTTATTACTTTACTTGCTATATAGAGTTAAAACCTTTTTTCCACTTCTATTAAAAAAATAAAAATTCAAAAACTAGAAAAATATTATATATAAAAAAGTATAAGGTGATTTAAAAAATGTATTTTTATCATTTAAAAAATTACAAAAATATTACTTAAATTAAATTAAATGTTAAATTATTTTATTTTATTAATTTATTTAGATTTAATTAAGTTTGATTAATTTAATTGTAATTAATTTATTAATTGATGATGATGATGATGATGATGATGATGATGATGATGATGATGATGATGATGATGGTTGTTAATGAGACCAAATATTGGTCTATCGCACCTAAATAAACAAATTATTTATTTTGATTTAAGATTTTATTCCTATGCTCACAAAGCTTGTTGAGAAGCCTCCCGAGCTCACTGTAATTTTGACATTGTAAAAGCTAGGAAGGTCAGTGTTGTAAAGATTGTGAAATTGAGATTTAATGTGGTTGTACGCGGGGCACTCTAAGAGGAAGTGGTTTTCATCCTCGATGTTCCTATTCTCACATATATGGCAGATCTTTTCCATCCATGGTGTTTTAGGAACTGCCCAATGATCTGTTTCACTATGGAGCTCATGAGAATTCGTTATAATCTTTGCTATATTAATTTTCTTCTTTGAGCTAGTTAAAATAGAGAGATAAATAATCTTTAAAATATATTAAAAATGGGTACGTTGAAAAGGCCTTAAAGATTCATATCTCCGAGGTCTCATAGTCTGCGGGGTATAGTGTCTTCCAAGAATTGTTTACCTAATTGTCAATTCGGAGGTGCTTCTCTTTAAATCAATTGCATAAATTATTTTGCTTTCTTGCATTTGCATTGTCACAACTCGAATTTCTACTATAAACAATCGATTTTTGTTGCATTTGCTGCCTGTCAAAGTTTTAGTGCTATTGATGTAAAACGAAAACGACTGAAACCATAAGCGGAATATTGGAGGGGTCCCTTTGGTATCTGGTTTAGTGCTGAGGGGGTGCAAATTTAACATGAAGCTTCCACATTGGCAAAAGTAGTTTGGTAAAAACAACCAATTTTGTCCCCCCTTTCCCCGCTTTTATCCTTTAGCGCTCATATCCACCGTTAAAACCTACGAGGCAAATATAATAAATTTATATGGTTCTATATCGTAATTAATTCATATTATCATGTGATATTAAAATTAAAATGATTTTCCCTAATTTTTGGGTACATCCTTTGAATTGGCGTTCAGATCAGCATGCCCTAGGATAAATCATAGAACCGTCAGAGCCCAACAATGCAGAACAAGGACTCCCTTTTTCGAAGCACCGATCTAGACTAGCCACCCCTGCCTCAGATGGTGAATGGAGAAGAAGAAGTCCAGGTCAATGATGAAAATGGCGACATGTATTTTTGTTTTCCATAATGCTAATAGTAGAGGATGTATTGCAAGTACGTAGAGATTTTAGGTGTTTTTTTGTAAGTTGTATAAGCAGAACTTATTTAGAATAGATGTTTTAGGAATGGGTTTAGGATATAATATTTTCTCGGAAAAACTTTTTGGAATCAACAGATGAAACATGGATGGAATTTGTAACCGTTTCTCGCCTGTATTCCAGAATTTTACATAATAGCAAGTGATACTTGTTCATAAATACAATTATGAAATATACCATTACTAATTAATAATTTAAATTAAAAAAATATTAAAAAATATCAAAATGGGTGAAGTGGAAAGAGCCCGAGGTTCCCATGTAAGAAATGATACCAGACTAAACCTCATGGGACCCCCTAGACATTTCTTCCATGATCATATCTTCCCGGGAGCCTGACTCCATCTGTGTATTTACAAAGCATGATTTTTTATATTAATATGATATTTCTGGATTTAAGACATCTGTGGTATATATTTTTAGACAGTTACTGGAGAATCCACAGTAAAAACCATTTTCCGTCAACGTTTCAAATCTCAATTGGGATTGAAACATTGACGGAAAATGATTTTTATTGTGGATTCTTCAGTAAATATGACATTTTTTAATTCTTTTCCCGTCTCTACTCAGGTGGCGAGCAATAAGGGTGCAAGTCGCTAATTGCAACAATGTTGCTTTGTTGTGTAACTTTGACAAAAAAAATTATGTACATGCTTTTGAAAGTAAGCCTTGAACAATAGACGGCATTGTCATAGTGGAACTTTCATAGTTTATATGACTATATGAAATTTTTATGTTCATTTACTGAAATTTTCTCCGTTGCTTGATTCGTCAAAAACAAACAATTGTTAAATAAAATAAAATTATTAAAAAAAATATCAAAATGGTTCAACTAGAAAGAGCCCAAAGTTCCAAGGAGCCTAATTACCCGACTAACTTAGAATTGCTCTCTCTTATATGTATTTGATAATTTTAAAACGATCTCTAATAGATTTGGTCGAGAGACTATGGTTTAGTGATTGAGAATTTTATATCAATATTGGTTTTACATGTTTTTGTGCAATGACCATATAGCTGCACACCTAATAGAAATTTAGAGCAATGTTATATAACTGCATATCAAATAATAAATTTAGATATGTATATTTATACGAGTCTATCCATGTAGGAATTTACAGGGTAAGTTCTTCAGATAGAACACCAAAGGACACCGCTCACAAACAAATCACAGATCAATACACTAGTATTTTTGACATGGTTAAAACCCTCAAAGAGGGAAACAGTCCACTGAGCCAACGCGACCACTTCAGGCAATTTATTAATAAAAGAAAGAAAATTTATATAAGCTTCCCTCATGAACGGTCACCCTTCAAATGACCCTCAATGCTCTTTTAATAGAGATCATGGACCAATCGGGTGTTAAGCCATAGATCAAGTGTTAGTAATATCGAGGAGAGAATGAACCGTCAGATCACTTCATGTCTAGAACATATCGTGACCATCAGATTGTAAGTTACAAAAGTACATAGTAAAGAAACAACTTTACCTAACTCTACACTAGACCAAGTTATACTTAACTATTTTCTATGTGTCAGAATATTTTAACATCCCCCCTTAAGAACAACTTGGGATAGGATTGAAGGATGTATAAATATGACACAATAGGAGAAGGAAGGAGGCATTAGAGCCTATCCCCCCTTAGTGACAACTTCCTGAAATCCAACCATAAATCGAAGTTTAGTAAACTTCGCCTCTGTGAGAGCCTTTGTAAAGATGTCTGAAACTTGATCATCTGTTGAACAATATTGCACTTCAAGGACATGGTCATGAATGAGCTTTCTGATGAAGTGCATGTGTAGTTCAATGTGTTTGTTGCGCTAATGTTGGATTGGATCTTTGCATAGTTGAATGACACTTTGATTACCACACCAAAGTGTAGTTAGATGCTGCTACTGAAAGCCAAACTCTGACAGGATCTGACAAAGCCACAGGGCTTCCTTACTAGCTTCTACGGTGCCATGATACTCTAATTTGCTGAAGAAAGAGAAATGACACTTTGTTTCTTACAAGCCCATGTAATAGGTCCAAAACCAAGAGTGAACACATAACCTGGAGTAGACTTCTGATCATCAGGGTCACCAGCCCAAACAGAATCAGTGAAAACAACCAATAGAGGAGATGTTTCTGCACTGTAATGAATCCTAAATTGAATTGTACCTTGAACATAACAAAGTATTCATTTAGCTGATTTCCAATGATTTTCATGTGGGTTTTTCATAAACCGAGCAATAAGGCCAACAATAAAGGAAAGGTCAGGACGAGAATGGGTCAGATACAAAAGTTTTCCTACAAGTTGACGGTATAAGGTAGCATCAACTTCAGGGGAAGTACAAGTGACTGAAAGTTTGACTCCAGACTGAAAGGGAGAATGGGCTGGCTTATAGTCTTCCATGTGAAAGTGGCGTAGAAGATCACATGCAACTTGGACTAGGAAAGCGAAATACCTTCCTTGGATTGCAAGACTTGAAGACCAAGAAAATAATGCAAGTGTCCTAAGTCTGTCATTTCAAGCTACTTTTTAAGGCTGGACTTCACATGGTTTATAAGGTTGGGATCACTACTAGTAAGGATAAGACCATCAACATAAAGAACAAGAATGATAAGAGACTTACCCACTTTCTTGGTGTAGACAGTTGTTATGAAACCAGCTCACAAAAAGATAGTAAAGATAGATCAATGCCTTAGAAATAAGCCTCTTCAAGGGAGAAACCTCCTTTACATTACAAAAATGAACAATTCTTCGATGATACAAATGAAAAGACCTCCTTTATATATATAGGAGTCTAAGGGGTCATAATATAATCAGAGCCGACATAACAATAATAATGTAAGGGCACAATAATAAAAATAGTGGGCTTCTATGGGGCACAATAGTAACAATATGGGAACTACAAGGGCACAACAATATAATAAGGGGGTTGTACTAATAACGATAAGGGGTTACATTAGTAGTATAGGGACCTAACATGCCCCTCTCCTTCAAAAAGTGTTGTCCTCAACGCTTGAGTAGTTCTTGATGATTCTGTATAAAATTCTTATCCTCCCATGTGGAATCTTCAGTAGGTAAGTTCTTGTTTCTATGACTGCTCCAGGTTCCAATATGATTTTTCCTTCCTTGTCAATTTCTGGAAATATTGTTGGAACTGGGATCTTCAACAACTTTTGAATGAGTTCCCACCCTGCTTCACCATTCTTACATTCATTCCTTGCTTTGTTTATCAAATTTGGTTGGATAATTATACCAACCTCTACCATTTCTGCAACCATATGTTCAATTTCATTCCTTTGGGCATATGGATATCTATAAGGCCTAATGTTTGGAGGAACACTTCTTGGAATCAAATGAATAGCATGATTATGATCACGAATACGTGGGAGACCTCTGGGAGTCTCAAATACCTTGGAATGATTGTCCAATTTTTTTTTGGAGATCTGGATAAATAGATGATTTTAATGTGGGAACCATTAGCGAACATAATTGTGCAATCACGCCTCGTTGTTCTTTCTTTAGAAGTTTTGTCATTCCATTAGAGATGATTATCTTTCTCGATTTCCCTGTGATACCTCTTAATTCAACTTCCTTTCCTTCCGAAAAAAATTTCATGAAAAGTTCTTGAAAATTAAAAGTTATTGTACCCGGGGATTGTAGCCATTGGACTCCTAGTACAACATCAACACCACCCATTGGAATGGAAAGCATTGGGCTATTCAATACATATTATCCCAGGACAACTTGATATTATGGCACTTTTCAGAGCAATTTATGGTTCCTCCACTTGCAACCATCACTTGACACTCTGGTGCTGGATATTGGAAGCAATTTAATTCCTTGGCTATCTTACAATGAATAAAATTATGCGTACTGCTCGAATCAATCAACACTATTACCTTTTTCTTCTTGATATGTCTTTCTATTTTGATAGTTTGAGGAGTGATAATTCCGACCAATGCATTACAAGATATGGTTGGATTCTTTTCTTCTTTCTCGATGTGATCTTTTACTTCTTGAACCTTTTTCTTCTTGATATGTCTTTCTATCTTGAGAGTTTGAGGAGTGGTAATTCTTTCCAATGCTTTAAAAGATATGTTCAGATTCATTTCTTCTTTCTCTGGGGTTGGTTCCTAGTGTATATCCTCTTCTTTTGATGTTTCTTGATCCTTTTCTTCCTCCTCTTCACAATTTATGTAAAATAATTTCTTCTCAGCACACTTATGACCTTTAGTGTATTTGCTATCACAAATGTAACAAAGTCTTTTTTCTCTTTTTTCTTCCAATTGTTGTCATGTAAGCCTTGTAGGTTGTGGAAGGCTAGAAGAAAAAAAACTTCTATATTTATATTTGTGAGTGGTAGGATTCCTTGTTTCCATAATTCTGCTCTCAATTTTTCTTGCCAACCTGAATGCTTTCTCCAATGAATCAGGTTCCCAAAGACGAACCTCATGTTGAAAGTTATCCTTTAAAGTCCCTATGAAGACATCAATCCTTTTCTTCTCTGGAATATCATTTACTCTTATATTCAATTTTTTGAAATCCTCGATGTGCTCTGCCATTGAACCCTTTTGTTTGATATTTATCAATTGGCTAAAGAAGGTGTTACTCTTTGTATACTCATAATGTGCTATCATTTCTTCCGTGAAAATTGACCAAGTGACAAGTGCTTTACGAGAACACAACCCTTTATATCATATAAATTGATCTGGTTCTAACTATGAAGATGCAATACGTACCTTTTGTAACAGTTGCACCTCATGTAGATCAAAATATTGCTCCATCTGTAGTATCCAATTTACTGGATCCTTGCCATCAAACTTCCTCATATTGCCTTTTCTTGATTTTAGGAGCTCGATCTTGAAACGACTGTAACTCTGTAATTTCAGATTTTCCAGTTCTGAAATCATGACCTGCAGTAGCCCTCTGCATCCTCTTTTGAATGCCACCAGTCTGATTGAAATTTGATTCTCTAAGAAAGAGTTATGCACAGTCTCCCAATATGACCTAATTATATACCTTTTCAGAAGAGCAAAATTTGTATGAAGTGGCACATGTCAATATTTTGACCTTTGGATCTGAAAAATATAAACAAGAAACTATAGTATTTCCTCTTTCTGTAACTTCTTACGAAATTTAAATATGATACTCAGAGAGAAAGTTATGCCGATTTTCCCAAGGTCACTTGTTTAAGATGTAATTCGGGAGTCTGCAAAAATTGTAACTTCCTCAAATTATATCTCCGAAAATATAGCGAGACAAGATCTGAAATTTGGACCCAAGGTGCAGACTGATGTCTTCTAAAATGGTTTTTTTTTTTAGCTTCTGAAACTTCATAGCGAAAACATTATAGCAAAAATTCCACGATGACATGTTTTAGATGAAATTGTGGAGCTTGTAAAAACCCTAACTTCCTCAGATCATATCTTTGAAAATATAGCGAGACAAGATCTGAAATACGTACTCGAGGTTCAGCAAGATTTCGTCTCAAATGGATTTTGTTTTTCGCTTCTGCAACGTCTCAGAAAAAAAGTTATAGCGAAAATGCCACGATGTCCTGTTTGGAGCAGCGAAACCCTAGAATCCAAAGCTCTGATACCAAATGTTATGAAACCAGCTCACAAAAAGATAGAAAAGATAGATCAACGCCTTAGAAATAAGATTCTTTGAGGGGGCAACCTCCTTTACATTACACAAATGAACAATTCTTGGATGATACAAGTGACAAGACCTCCTTTCTATATATAGGAGTTTAAGGGGTCATAATATAATCAGAGCTGACATAACAATAATAGTGTAAGGGCACAATAATAACAATAGTGGGCTTCTATGGGGCACAATAGTAATAATATGGAACTACATGTGCACAACAATATAATAAGGGGGTTGTACTAATAACAATAAGGGGTTACAATAGTAGTATAGGGACCTAACAACAGTATTGTTAGAATGACACCTAGAAAAGCTAGTATCTAAAAGAAAATTATCCATTTTGGCATACCAAGCCCGAGGGGCTTACTTGAGACCATAAAGCGATTCCTTAAGCCGACATACAAGGCTGGAGTCAGCTTGTATAAAGCTAGGAGGTTTGCCATATAGATTTCTTCATGCAAGTCCCCATGCAAGAAGGTAGATTTAACATTCATCTGATGGACTTCCCATTTGAAAGAGGTAGCAAGGGAAAGAATAAGGCGGATAGAGTTAATTTTGGCAACAAGGGAGAAGGTTTCAGTATAGTCAATGCCTTCAACTTGTGAAAAAACCTTAGCAACAAGGGAGAAGGTTTCAGTATAGTCAATGCCTTCAACTTGTGAAAAAACCTTAGCAACAAGTCGATCTTTATGCTTATCAACTTTTCCATCTAGTCCAAACTTGGTTCTATAAACCCATTTGCATCTAACAAGTTTTCATCCCTTTGGAAGAGGAACAAGATTCCATATATCATTTGCCAACAATGAATGATATTCTTCATTCATAGCTGCGTCCCAATTTGGATGGCCTGACGCTTCTGCAAAGATGTCAGGATCATAATTCACTAAAGCTTGAGCCAGTAAAGAAGAGGCTCTATCGAACTGAGAAAGTGTATGTTGCTGATTTGTAGGATCACCTACAAGAGCACTTGCTACATCCCGAGTAGCACGAACCCATTTTGGAAGCTGAGGAGCTGAAGGAGGATTCTGAGAAGGTGGGGGGGATTGTAATCCCTGCTGTCATCATCTGAAGAAGAAATATTTTCAGAAGTAGAAGGGATAGAGAGAGGTGGCACATCCGCCGAACTAGGCTCGTAGGTCGATATATTTTCAACAAACTTTACATCTCTGCTAACGATAAAATTTTTGGACTTAAGTAGAATAAGTCTATATTCTTTGACATCTTTAGAATATCCAACAAAAATACATTTTTCACTCTTAGGTTCTAAGGCTTTATGTTTCTCATCAGGAATATCAGCCCATGTTTCACTTCCAAAAACACGAAAGTGACTTACATCTAGTTTAATTGATCTCCATGCTTCTTCTGGAGTGATATTCTTTAAAACCTTAGTAGGAGTGCAATTTACTATGTAATTTGCACAGTTAATTGCTTTTGCCCAAAAATTAAGACTAAGTCCTTTGTTGGGTGTGGAGCCTGATTATCTTCTATATTCAAAGGTATCACCGCATTGGATCCCAGTTCGTAATGGGGCAGCAACGCCACCCGTAAAATATTCATTGCAAGGGGGGTCTGGGGGGGGCGGCTGCGACCTTTGGGAGCCCCCCGTGGCGGGGGGATCGGGGGCAGTGCCCTCGAAGCTAAAAATAGATGTAAAATTGCCTTGTAAAATGTTGTAATTTCGTAGTCAATCTGGGTCGTTCATTAGGTGGAGATCTGACGGTAGAAGTTATGTTTAATTTAGGGTTTTTTGCCCTAGAAGGCAACCCCTCGCTATATATGAGGGAATTGTATTGCGTCTACGTAGATCTATATTCTGAGTGTGAGAGAAGAGGGAATTATAGTGGATTTGTTGTAGGTTGTATCTTTTTAGTTTGCTAGATAATATAAAAGGAAGGACTAGCTGTTTCTTTGTGGAAGTAGCCCAAATTGGGTGAACCACGTATATCTGTGTCTCTCTTATTTTATGTGTTTTCTATGTTTTTCTACAATATTTTATGTGTTCCATTGCTCTGTAATATATAATTTCCTAACAATTGGGATTAGAGCTGAAGGTCTATTTGGCTGATAAACTCGCAGGAGAGAAGGAATCCTGGTTCGAGTGGGAGCAATGGCGGAAGATGGTAGGTTTAGGGTCGAAAAGTTTAACGTCCAAAACTACTAGCTGTGGAAGATGCAGATGGAAGATTATCTGTATCAAATAGATTTGTACCAACCATTGAGCAGAAAGGCAAAGAAGCCGATGAGTATGACAGAAATAGAATGGGATATTCTCAACAGAAAGACACTTGGAACAATATGGCTGTGCCTAGTGGCATCGGTAGCATTTAATATTTCAAAGGAAATGACAATAGAGGGTTTAATTTCGACATTGGCCAAACTAAATGAAAAACCCTCGGCCTCAAATAAGGTATTTCTTATGAATTTTTTATTTAATATGAAAATGTCAGAAGGTGGATCTGTTGCTGATCATTTAAATGAATTTAATACAGTTACCAACCAGTTAAGTTATGTAGGGGTAACTTTTGATGATGAAGTTAGGGCTTTGTTATTTCTATGCTCATTGCCAGAAAGTTGGAATGGTTTAGTTATGGCCATTAGTAACTCTATTTCTGGATCTAGTACTTTAAAGTTTGATGATGTTGTCGGTGCAATCCTTAGCAAGGAAATGCAACGGAAAAGCTCTGGTGAGACATCAGGTAATGCTTTGACTGCAGAGACTAGGGGAAGAAAAATGGAAAGAGGAAAGAGCCCAGGATATTGCAGTAAGTCAAGGAAAGGCAGATCCAAGTCCAGATCGGGGATAGTGTGCTGGAAATGCAGGAAGAAAGGACACCTGAAGAAAGAATGTAAGTCTTAGAAGGGAAAAGAAGGAAACACGCAACAAGAAAACAATCATGAAGTGAATGTGACAGGTGATGTGTTGCAAGATGCTTTGATTCTTTCTTTAGAAAATATTATTGATGCCTGGGTGGCAGATTCAGGGGCCTCATTCCATGCCACACGTGATAAGGAACATTTTCATGATTATGTTCAAGGAGATTTTGGACATGTTTGATTGGGTGATGATAAACCCTGCAAAATCATTGGAATGGGTACAATTTTCATAAAACAAAAGAATAGAAATAAATGGCTATTGAAGGAGGTAAGACATGTTCCAAATCTGAAGAAAAATCTTATTTCAATAGGGCAGTTGGGAGGTGAAGGCCGTGTGATTACTTTTATAGATAAAACCTAGAAGGTCACTAAAGGATCCCTAGTAATAACAAAATGAGAAAAAGGTTGGTACTTTGTATTTATGCAATGGTATTTCTAATTATGTTAATGCTTTAACCTCTATAGGAGAAGATACGGCATTGTGGCATCATAGGCTTGGGCACTTGAGTGAGAAGGGGATGCAGATTCTTCACTCAAGAAATTTGTTGCCAGGTTTGAAGCATATTGATTTAAAATTCCGTGAGAATTGTGTTTATGGAAAACAGAAGAGAGTCAGATTCCTCAGAGTTGGGAAAGAAAGAAGAGCGAAAAATTAGAGCTTGTGCATATAGATGTATGGGGACCTTCTCAGGTATCATCTCTTGGTGGCTCTTGTTATTATGTTACTTTTATTGATGATGAAACCAAAAAAACCTGGATTTATTGTATTCGAAATAAATCTAATGTATTTGATACTTTCAAGAATGAAAAGCTTTGGTTGAAAATGAGATAGGAAAAAGGTTGAAGTGTCTCAGATCAAAGAATGGAGGTGAATGTTGCAACAAAGAGTTTAATAGGTACTATTCAGAGAATGGAATTCACAGAGAGAAGATAGTTCCAGGAACACCACAAGAAAATGGTGTGTCAGAAAGGATGAACATGACAATCATGGAGCGTGCAAGGTGCATGAGATTGCATGCAAGATTGCCTTTACAATTTTGGGTAGATGCTGTAGATACTGTTGTTTATCTAATAAACAGAGGGCCTTCAAGTTCCTTGGATGGTGGTATTCTAGAGGAGGCATGGATAGCTAAAAAGGTAAACTAGTCTTCTTTAAAGACTTTTGGTTGTGAAGCCTTTGTCCACATTAATAAAAAAAATAGAAAAAAGCTTGAGGAAAAATCAAAGAAATGTACCTTTATTGGATATGGTGTTAATGATTTTGGTTATCGCTTTTATGATTATGAAAAACACAAAATCATTAGGAGCAGAGATGTCATATTCAATGAAAATGTTTTGTATAAGGATCAACTACAGGAAAAGAAAAAGGAAAAAGAAAACAAAGAATACACAGTGCTTGACGAGATCACAGAAAAAGTGATGGTGCCTGAAAATCATAATGATCAACATCTAGAACAACAACCACCTCAAACACCTGTAAGTGGTGTTAGAAGATCTACTAGGATAAGTAGACCCCCTGAACGATACTCTCCTTCATTATATTATGTATTGTCGACTGATTCTGGTGAATCAAAATGTTATGAAGGAGCAGTACAAGTAGAAACCAGGAAGAAGTGGGAGCAAGCCATGAAAGAAGAGATGGACTCCTTAGCACATAAATAGACTTGGGACTTAGACAGGTTGCCTGTAGGTAAAACAACATTGTAGAATAAATGGGTTTACAAGTTGAAGGAAGAAGATGGAGGTAGAAAAAGGTATAAATCTAGACTTGTGGTGAAAGGGTTTGCACAGAAAAGGGTATAAACTTTTATGAGATATTTTCTCCTGTTGCTAAAATGACTTCAATCAGAACTATTTTAAGTCTAGTAGTACCTGAAGATTTGTATCTTGAGCAGTTAGATGTAAAGATAACCTTTCTCCATGGGGATTTGGAGGAGGAGATATATATGCAGCAACCACAAGAATATGAGGTAAAAGGGAAGGAGAAACCAGTGTGTAGGTTGAAGAAGAGCTTGTATGGCTTAAAACAGGGTCCAAGGCAGTGGTATCTAAAATTTGACAGGTTTATGTCTAAACAAGGTTATACTAGATGTTACTCTAATCATTGTGTTTATCTCAAAAGGCAAAATGATGGCAACTATATTATATTGTTATTGTATGTAGATGACATACTTGTTGCAAGTTCTAACATGCAGGAAATAAATGTGCTCAAAAGAAAATTGGCAAACACATTTGCAATGAAGGATTTGGGAGCTGCAAAACAAATCCTTGGTATGAAAATAACTAGAGACATGAAGAATTGCAAATTAACATTGTCTCAAAGTGAGTACATAGAAAAGGCGTTGAAAAGGTTTAATATGTAGAATGCAAAACCAGTTAATATACCTTTGTCTAGCCATTTCAAATTAAGTAAGGAGGAGTGTCCCAAGACTCAGGAATAAATGGCTCATATGTCTAAAGTTCCATATGCATCAGCAATTGGAAGCTTAATGTATGCAATGGTTTACACAAGGCCTGATATTGCACATGCAGTGGGAGTTGTAAGCAGGTACATGAACAATCTAGGAAAATAACATTGGATGATAGTGAAGTGGATTCTCAGGTATTTGAGAGGTACCACAAATCAAGCATTATGCTTTGGTGGTTCAAACATTGCTCTACAGGGATATGTTGATGCAGATATGGCGGGTGATAAAGATAACAGGAGGAGCACAATAGGGTATGTGTTTACTATAGGTGGAACAACTATCAGTTGGGTCTCAAAACTGCAAAGTGTTGTTGCACTCTCGACAACAGAAGCAGACTATGTTGCTGCTACATAGGCTAGTAAAGAAATGATTTGGTTACAAAGGTTTCTGGATGAATTGGGTAAGAAGCAAGAGTTGGGCAGGTTATACAGTGACAGCCAAAGTGCCATACATCTTGCAAAGAACTATGCATTTCATTCCAAGACTAAACATATACAACTCAAGTACCATTTCATATGGTCAACGTTGGAAGATGGACAGTTGAAGTTGGAAAAGATACACACTAGCCAGAATCCTGTAGATATGTTAACAAAAGTTGTAACCAGGGAGAAATTGAGAATCTGCTCAATTTCAATTGGTCTTCAAGTATGATGAAGAATATGAGAAACAACCAAGTCCAAAGTGGAGTCATTGTCCAGCAAATGAAGCAACAATGGAGTTTCTATAATCAGTCTCCAAGTGGGAGATTGTTGGGTGTGGAGCCTGATTATCTTCTGTATTCAAAGGTATCATTGCATTGGACCCTAGTTCGTAATGGGGTGGAACCGCCGCCTGTAAAATATTTGCTGCAAGGGGGGTCCCGCGCGGGGGGGGGGGGGTGCTGCGACCTTTAGGAGCCCTGCGCCCCTAAAGCTAAAAATAAATGTAAAATTACCTTGTAAAATGTTGTAATTTCGTAGTCAGTCTGGGCCGTTCATTAGGCAGAGACCTAACAATAGAAGTTATGTTTAATTTAGGGTTTTTTCCCTAGAAAGCAACCCCTCACTATATATGAGGGAATTGTATTGCGTCTACGTAGATCTGTATTCTGAGCGAGAAGATAGAGGAGATTGAGTGAGAGAGAAGAGGGAATTACAACGGATCTGTTGTAGGTTGTATCTCTTCAGTTCGCTAGATAATATAAAAGGAAGGACTGGCTGTTTCTCTGTGGACGTAGCCCAAATTGGGTGAACCACGTATATCTGTGTCTCTCTTGTTTTATGTGTTTTCTGTGTTTTTTGGCAATATTTTATGTGTTCCATTGCTCCATGATATATAATTTCCTAAGATCCTTTAGATTGAAGCATACAATTAGCCATTTCCTTTAAGGTGCGATTCTTGCTTTCAGCTACACCATTTTGTTGTGGATTATATGGAACATTATGTTGCATTTGAATTCCATGCTCAGTGCAAAAGTTGATGAATTTTTTGTTAACATATTCTTCGCCATTATCAAATCTTAGCTTAAGAATTTGATGTCTAGATTGTTTCTCAATAAAGGCCTTAAAGGACAAGAACATCTTAAATAATTCACTCTTGAGTTTTAAGAAGTATAGCCAAGTGCGTCTAGAGAAATCATCAATGAAAGTTAAGAAGTACTTGTAGCCAAAGAATGAAACAACTGGAAGTGGACCACATAAATCACTATGCACAAGCTGTAAAGGGGCTGAGGCGTGCCAAGATGCATGTTTTCAAAACTATTATGATGATGTTTTCTGAGTACACATCCGAAGAAAACACCATCTCTACAAGATACCATAGGAAGACCTGTCACCATATTTTCTTTACATAGATTTTGAAGGGAGAGATAATTTAAGTTACCAAATCGCTCATGCCAAATTTTTCTCACTTCATCATTATGAGCAACAAATACCGAGGGAAGAGTTGATGACCCAAAGTTGTTAAACTTATACGACCTTGTAGAATCATTAGCAATGCCAGTAGCCAAAATTTGTCTAGGATCTCTTAGATCCTTAATTACAACATCATGAGGTGAAAATTCAACGATTTTACCTTCACCTACATGAGTTATCTGATACACAAATAGAAGGTTGCAAGATAAGGTTGGAACACATAATACATCATTAAATTGACCATTGTCTAGATGTATAGTTCTAGTCCCTACAACACTAAGAGATCTATCATCACCAACATATATATTTTTGGTGTTACAATCATTTAAAGAAGAAAACATGGCCTTGTTTTTGGCCATGTGATAAGAAGCTCTAGAATCAATGAGCCACTCATGAGAATGAGAAGAAGAAGATACATTTAGTGCATAACCAAACTGAGATGCTTGACAACCACATGCAGAAAGTTCTATTCCTGAAGATGAAGTTGAAGAATGCTCCAAATGGATGTTATGCTTCTTCATTGCTGCTTCCAAGACTTCCATCTTCTTAAAGCATTTGGATTCTAAGTGGCCATCTCGATTACAAAAGTTGCAATGTCTATCAGTCTTCTTCCCTTTGTTTTTATTTGCCTTATCATTTTGTTGAATAGATTTTTCATTTTGAAACTGAAATTGCTTAGGACTCTTGTTTGGTTTAGGACCATTCTTTTTAGGATACTGCTTCTTAGGATTCTTTGAATTTGGTTGTTGCTGGGCATCTAAGGCTTTCTTAGAAGAGTTTCCAATATTAAGAAGACCAAGGTGTAAGTGTTTTTCTTGTTCTCTTATTAAAGAATCATAAAAGGCATCAAAAGAGGGGGACTTGTAGTCTTGTCCTTGAGAAATGAAGACTTCTCCAATAGAATGGAAGGTGGAAACAAACACAGAGTAGGTTGTTCCCAACTTAGTAAGAATGGAATAGATAAGGCTACCATCTTGTTTCTTAACTTCAACACCTTCCAAAAGAAGTCTAAGGTTCTTGAACTTGGACAAAAAATATTCAAATGGAAGAAAAATTATTGGGGTTGAACATAAGCAACTCATTTTCGAGTTGATGGGTTCTAATTTAATTTTTAATTCAAAAAAATTTAGTGAGATGTTTCATTGCTTCATTAGGGGTATCAAGTTCCGCGATATGGAATCTAAGGTTTGGAGAAAAAGACATCCCTATTAACCCACGTGCTTGATCTTGCCTATTTTCCCATTTGGCTACCTTATCTTCATCTTTAGGTTTAGTTTCTTGGCCTGAGGCTATTCTCTAAGTAAATCCACAATGTAGGACCACCATTGGAAGTAGTTAGTGTTGTCTAGAATAACTTGGCATGGACTTTCCATTTTAACAGAAATTGAAACTGTAGATATTGAAACTAAGTGTTCCAATGGAAAGGTCTCGAAAAATTAGACCAATTAAAAAAACGGCTTCCAAATGAAGAAGTTATGGTTTTTTTAAGAAAAGTTGTTGAAGATGCCAACGAAGCGCATGAATGTGAAGAAGTGAATGATAATGTTATATTTAAAAAAAATCCCTCTCCCACCCCCCCTTCAAACTTAATCTAATTAACTCACTTTAAAAAAGATTTTATGTGACCCACTTTTATAAATAAGTGAAAGTCACTTTTACAATGGTACTTTATGAGGTAGTCACTAAATTGTAACTTAAATAAAAGATAAAGAGACTTTAGAATTATAAGTGACTCACTTTTTATAATGGGTGAGAACACTTTTATATAAAGTAATTTAAAACATATGTTACATGTGTTTTTTGAAAATGTAACTCAACAAAAAAAAAGACTTGAACCCAAGACCTCCATTCTCATAAGGTAACTTTGGACCAAGTGAGCTAGTTTAAAAGGTAAGTAATTTTTGGAAAAGAGGAAGGAGTTTTTTTTTTAGTCACTGGATCTTTGGGATGCGTGCTTACTTGAAAAATCTCTTTTTTCTTACAAAACAAAAAACCACATAACCCAACACAGACATGCAAAAAAAAAACCAAACATTATGGCTTGAAGTTAGCTTTCGCCGAAAACTAAATGTTTTCCTCAATGTTTCTGATTTTTCAAGGTCACACTAAGGTGCGACGGAAAAGAGCATACGCATGAGAAAAATCCTTCCTTTCTATTTTTTGTTTGCCCAGATCGCATAGAGTCGTGGCACAAAGAGCATAAACAGAAATGAAAGGTATAGATCCAGTAATAAAAAACAGAGAGCTAAATAAACCGAAATAAACAGAGAGATGAATAACTAAAACTGCAAATAAAGACTATATACGTCTAGATCTTAAAAATGACATAGCTAGGGCTACTGAAACCTTTTTGCATGAAACGAAATGGATTCCTCACTGGAACAGATGCTCCTAACACAATAGAGCAATCCTCTCAACCTAAAAGCAGTCAGAAACAATATATCTAGGAAATGACAATCAGATGTAGTTGTATCGGCTTCAGATTTAGATCACTAATGAATGCGGCCCTCAAATGGCTCTGATACCATGTAGGAATTTACAGGGTAAGTTCCTTAGATAGAAAACCAAAGGACACTGCTCACAAAAAGATCACAGATCAATACACCAGTATTCTTGACGTGGTTAAAACCCACAAAGAGGGAAACAATTCATGGCCTGAGCCAAAGCGACCACTTCAGGCAATTTATTAATAAAAGAAAGAAAATTTACATAAGCTTCTCTCATGAACGATCACCCTTCAAATGACCCTCCATGCTCTTTAAATAGAGATCATGGACCAATCGGGTGTTAAGCCATGGATCAAGTGGCGGTAATACCAATGAGAGAATGAACCGTCGGGATCACTTCATGTCTAGAACATATCGTGACCGTCGGATTGTATGTTACAAAAGTACATAGTATAGAAACACACTTTATCTAACTCTACACTAGACCAAGTTATACTTAATTATTTCCTATGTGTCTGAATATCCTAACAATCCCAAATTCATTCAATACATCATTTGTTGTTTTCAAAGTTGAAAGCATTCTCTGTTGTGAAAACATTTCCAATATAGTTTCAAATCGTAATTGGTTAGGTAAAAGAAAATAATGCTACTATGTTGAGCGAGGAATGTTGGGGTTCATGCAAGAGAAGAGATCCTCTTTTTGCTTGGCTCTGTGATCTATTTAAAGAAATGTAGGTTTTAACCTTGTACATAAATTACCTGCAAACTAATTCTTTAAACATAAAAATATACAATGGCAAGAAAATAAAACAAATATACACAAATTTTTTCCCTTGGAGCCTAAAACAAAGACTACCAAATTGATTTTTCATTATGTTCCTTTCAATTTTACAATACATATATATACATGTTGAAGCATTCATAAATTTCAGTCCACTCACCCTGGATTAGAACATAACCATAGTTCCTTTGACCATATCTACAAAATATCATGGGAAGAAAACCATCATGCCCAAAACCATGCATGAATACCATGTGAAAAACCACCCAGAATTTTTTTCCAAGACGCTGACCCAAACCCTAAAATTTTTATTTGGGGACCAATTGTGGAATGAATATAACATATACCCAACATTCTCCCACTTTTTGTTTTCTTTCCACACATGGGGTTTCAGGATTGCATAGTCATTGATCTAAGGTTGCAATGCCCATTATTTCTCTATACCAAGAAAACTTCTTAGTGCTCACAGACTTCATAAATGCATCTGAAACATTCTTCAAAGTGTCCACCTTTACCAACAACACCTTTTTGTCTTTAACCAGATCCCCCACAAAGTGATATTGAACATCATTGTTCTTTGTCTTTGAATGATAAGCATGGTTCTTTGCCAAGAAAATTGTGCTTTGGTTGTCATAGTCTATCCTTATAGCTCACTGTACCAACCCCATACTTGAACACAATATCTGCAACCAATCTGCTTCCTTTCTTGCTTGAGTGACTACCATGTATTCAATCTTTGTAGTTGAAAGTGCCACTACAGGCTGTCTCTTTCCCATCCAACTAGTTGCTCCTCCAAATAGGCTAAACACATACCCACTTATAGATCTTCTTTGATTCAGAGCTCCAACCCATTCTGCATCAACAAAGCCACAAATGTATAAACGTTGTCCAATCCTGGTCTTCCTTAGTAGCACAAACCATAATCACTAATGCCACACAAATACCTGAAAACCCGCTTCATTGTTGTCTAATGTTCCTTCCCTGGTTTTGACATAAACTTGCTCAATACTCCCATTGCATCTGCAATGCCCGGTCTGGTGCAAACCATGGCATACTTTAGGCTACCAAATGCACTCACATATGGAACATGGGACACGTCCTCTTCCTCTTCTTGTGTCTTGGGACACTGCTCAATAGATAACTTTACACCTACAACAATAGGAACCTTTAGTGATTTACTATCATGCATATTAAACCTCTATAATATTGTCTTGACATACTTCCTCTAGTTTAACCAGAGCTTCCTCTTTGCCCAATCTTGTTTAATTTCCATGCCCAAAATATAGCTTGCAACACCAAGATCGTCCATGCCAAATTTAAAGGACAATTGAGTCTTCAAATCCTGGATAATTTCTTTGTCATTTCCATTCAGCAACATATCATCCACATACAAAACCAAATAAATAACACGGTCACCAATAAATATAAAATACACACTATGATAAGCTTTGCTCCAGGTGAATCCAAGTCCCCGTACATATGTATCAAATTTTTAATACCACATATTTGGTGTCCGTTTTAACCCATACAAAGACTTTTTAAACCTGCATACAAGTTCTTTCTTACCCTTAGCTATAAAAACTTCAGGTTGCTTCATGTAGATCTCTTCTTCCAGATCCCCATTTAGAAATGTTGTCTTCACATCCATCTGTTCTACTTCAAAATCAAAATAAGCAGCAACAAAAAAAAGTAATCTAATAGAAGCTAACTTGGCAACAAGAGAAAAGATATCACCAAAATCAATTACCGACACCTGGGAGTAACCTTTTACTACCAATCAAGTTTTGTATTTGTCCACCTTACCTTCTGCATTCATATTCTTCTTAAACACCCCTTTTATTCCAATGGGTTTCCTTCCATTGGGTGACTCCACCAGATCCCAAGCCTCATTTTCATCCAAATATGCCATTTCTTCAACCATGGCCTATTTCTAGAGTTTTCCATCCTATGAAACCAATGCCTCCCTAAAAATTCTAGGATCATCATTAGTAATAAATATAGAAAAATTTGAACGGAAAGAAGATGGAATATACTTCTCTGGTTGCCTTCTCTCTCGAACTGATATTCTCAAAACTAGAGGATGTGGCTCTTCCTCTTCTAATTCTTGTTCTATTGTAGAGTCTGATTCTTCCTCCTTCAGTTCAAACTCTCTATTTTCTTGTTCCTTTGGTAGGAATTCATATTTAATAACATCCTTCACCTCTCTAAACACCACATCTTGGTTTTTCACAACCTTCCTTATTTCTGGGTTCCAAATATTATAACCTTTTAAACCATCCTTATACCCAATAAAAATGCACATTTCAGATTTACTATCTAACTTGGTTCTTTTGTCCTTTGGGACATGTACATATGCATCATAATCGAATACCCTGGGATGTGAGAGAGAGGGTTTCTTAGCAGTCCATACCTCATGTGGTATATTATCCTCCAACGCTGATGAAGGTGATCTAATAATCATGTAACATGCAATATCCACTTCCTCTACCCAAAATTCATGTCCTAATCTAGCACTGTTGAACATGATTCTTTCATTTTCCATAAACATCTTGTTCATTCTTCTTACAACTCCATTTTTCTAAGGTGTGTATGGAGTACTCTTATGTCATGCTCTACCACACTTCTTACAGAACTCTTTAAATTCCTTCTTGCATAACTCTCCAACATTATTTGTCCTCAACACCTTGATCTTTTTCTTTGTCTGATTTTCCACCAGAGCCTTAAATTATTTAAGCCTATCAAAGACTTCATATTTATTCTTGAGGAAATATATCCATGTATTCATTGAGAAGTCATATATAAATGAGACATAGTACATAGACTTCCCTAGTGATGGAACTGACACAGGTCCAAACACATCATTGTGCACAAGCTCTAATATCCCTTTTGCCCTCTTAGCACCTAAGGGGAAACTCACCTGATTCCACTTCCCATATACATGATGTTCATAGAAATTGAAATCTAGAGAACAATTAGACATACCTTTTACCATACCATTACCTTGCAGTATTCGAAGGCCCTTCTCTCCAATATGTCAAAGCCTTTGATGCCATAGCATGGTATTTTCTCCAGAGACCACTAGATATTTTGATCTACTTTTAGGAACCACAGAACTATTGCACCCATCAATAATAGTACTACCGAGAAGCTTGTATAGAGTTCAAATCTGAACTCCCCACATCAATACCAATGCTCCCGAACCATCTTGCAGGTATTTTTCTGAAACACTATTTTTACACCTGCATCATCCATCTTGATTACATAAATCAGATTTTTGTCCAATGTAGGAATATGCAGATCACTAGGAAGTGTTTTTAATCTTCCACCTTGCAAATTCAGCTTGACTTTTCCCCGTTCGATGATTTTGGCCTTCCCGTCATCCCCTAGGAAGACATCACCACCATCATATTATTCCTACTCATAGAGCCACTCCCTATGGGGAGTGAAGTGAAAGGATGCACCTAATTCAATCGACCATGCCTCATGATCTACACATGTACTTGAAGAAGAAGCCAAGTACACATCCCCACTAGGGAAGATTTTAAGGATACAAATTCATTTTAAAGTTTAGAAACCTCGGTGTATCTTACTAGCCGCTAACATGCAAAGTATAAAATGTTTAAAGATACTTTTGTTAAAATATTCAAATTTATAATAATTTTATATAGTGTTTGTAAAAATTTGGCAATTTTTAAGGTAAAATAATTTCATACTATAAAATTTGGGCTAATCATTTTTAGAAAAAAATGGAAATTGGCGAATCTTTTTTTTGGAAAAAACATGGAAAATTAGTCCACCTGCGAATATTAGCCCCTAAATTTTTTCCATATCCCAACCTTCATATGAGGTGGTTTTCACCTCTGTAGAAGGAGCATCATCATAGCCTTTTCCTTTCTCAGGAGTTTTAGATTTACAATCCTTTCTGTAGTGCCATTCCTTTCCGCATTTCTAGCACACCTTTATATATTTTCCTGGAGATTTAGATCTCCCTCTAGATTTAGATCTCCTACTTGAGGACTTATTTCTATTTATGTTTTGGGATCGTCCTCTTATAGACAAGGAATCTCCATTCTGGCTCTTCCTATTTTTCTGCCTCATCTCTTCCGAAAACAAGGATGAGACTATTTCATTAAACTTCAAGGTAGTTATATTGCTACCTATAACAATAACCAAACTATCCCATGAATCAGACAAAGAACATAACAAACCGATGCACTTATCTTCATATAATTTTTTTTATATTAACAAATAACATCTAGCTTACCACAGTATTAAAGACATTCATATGTTCTGTCACCGAGTCTCCATCCTTCATCCTCAGGTTATATAACTTTTTCCGCAAGAACAGTTTGTTCACCGGAGACATAGATTGGTACAAAGTCCCTCACTTGTCCCACAAATCCTTTGTCGTAACTTTCCATGATACATTCAAGAATACTGAATTTGAGAGACACAATCGTATTGTTTTCTTCACCTTCCGATCTAACTTTGCCCAGTCTTCTACCAACATTCATGTTTGTGTCATGCCTAGATCTACGACAATCCATTGATCTCAGTCCACTAGTAGATCCTCCATCTTCAGCGTCCACAACTGAAAACTTTGAGCATTAAATTTCTCGATCTCTGTCTTTCCACTGTTTTCCATCTTCTTTCACCACAAGAATCGATCTCACAGATCTCCCACTGAATAGGGTCTACCACACGCCCGAGCAAAACCCCTCAGTAGCAAAGGCGTCCCCTTGAAGTTGAAACTACTATAATACAAAATGTAGGTTTTAATCTTGTACATAAATTACTTTCAAATGAATTCTTCAAACAAAAGAATATACAATGGCAAGAACATAAAACAAATATACACAGATTTTTTTCCCGCAGATCCTAAAACCAAGACGACCATATTTATTTTTCATTATGTTCCTTTCAATGTTACAATACAAATATGTACATGTCGAAGCATTTATAGACCCCAATCCAATAACCCTAGATTAGAGCATAACCATAGTTCCCTTTACCAAATCTACAAAATATGATGGGTAAAAAACCATCATGCCCAAAACCATGTGCGAAAACCATGCATTGATCTACATGTGTACTTGAAAAAGAAGCCAAGTACACATCCCCACCTTCATCTAAGGTGGTTTTCACCTCTGCAGAAGGAGCATCATCATATCCCTTTCCTTTCTCAAGAGTTTTATATTTACAATCCTTTTTGTAGTGCCCTTCCTTTCCACATTTCCAACACACCTTTACAATTTTTCCTAGAGATTTATATTTCCCTCTAGATTTAGATCTCCCACTTGAGGACTTCTTTTTGTTTCTTTTCTGGGACTGTCCTCTTACAGACAAGGCATTCCCATTCTGGCTCTCCATATTTTTCCATCTCATCTCTTCTGACAACAAGGGTGAGACTATTTCATCAAAATTCAATGTAGTTGTATTGATATCTATAAAGACAACCAGACTATCCCACGAATTTGGTATAGAACATAACAAACTGATGCACTTATCTTTGTCTGAAATTTTTATATCAACAAATAACAACTGACTTACCACAATATTAATGGTGTTCAAATGCTCTGTCATTGAGTCTCCATCCTTCATCCTTAGGTTATACAACCTTTTCCACGGGAAAAAATTATTCACTAGAGACTTCGTAGTATCAAAATATTGCTCCATATGTAGTATCCAATTTATTGGATCCTTGCCATCAAACTTTCTCATATCGCCTTTTCTTGATTTTAGTAGCTCGATCTTGAAACGACTGTAACTCTATAACTTCAGATATCCAAGTTCTAAAATTGAGTCCTATAGTAGACCTTTGATTCCTCTTTCTAACCCCGCAAGTCTGATCAATATTGGATTCTTCAAGGAAGAGTTATGTCAAATATACCATGATAACCTGATTATAGACTAGTTCAGTAGATAGAACTTGTACAAAGTGACGCGTGTCACTGTTTCAAAATTAGGACCTGAAACCAATACAAAGAAAAATAAAGTTTGTCCTCTTTCTGTAACTTCTTACAAAATTTCAATCTGATGCTCAAAGAGAACGTTATGATGATTTTCCCAAGGTCACCTATTTGGGATGTAATTCTGGAGCTTGCAGAAACCCTAAATGTCTTGGATGGTATATACGAAAATATAGCAAAACAAGATCTGAAATTTGGGCCCATGCTTCACCAAGTTTTTGGCTCAAATGGGTTTTAATTTTAAAGTCTGAAACTTTGTAGAAACATAATTATAGTGAAAATTCCACGATAACCTGTTTGAGATGAAATTCTGGAGCTTGCAAAAACCCTAACGTCCTCAAATCATATCTCCGAAAATATAGCGATACAAGATCTGAAATTCGGACCCGAGGTTCAAAGAGACTTCATCTCAAATGGGTTTTTGTTTTAGCTTTTGAAACATCACCGAAAAAAAGTTATAGCAAAAATTCCACGATGATCTGTTTGGAGCAGCAAAACCCTAGAATCCAAAGCTCTGATACCAAATGTTATGAAACCAGCTCACAAAAAGATAGAAAAGATAGATCAACGCCTTAGAAATAAGTTTCTTCGATGGGGCAACCTCCTTTACATTACACAAATGAGAAATTATTGGATGATACAAATAACAAGGCCTCCTTTCTATATATAGGAGTTTAAGGGGTTATAATATAATCAGAGCCGACATAACAATAATAATGTAAGGGCACAAAAATAACAATAGTGGGCTTCTATGGGGCACCATAATAAAAATATGGGGACTACATGGGCACAACAATATAATAAGGGGTTTGCACTAATAACAATAAGGGGTTACACTAGTACTATAGGGACCTAACACCTTGAAGTTGAAACTGCTCTTATACCAAATGTAGGTTTTAGCCATGTACACAAATTACTTGCAAATGAATTCTTCAAACAGAAAAATATACAATGGTGAGAACATAAAAAAACATAAACAAATATTTCCCATGGATCCCAAAGCTGGGACTACCAAATTGATTTTTCATTATGTTCCTTTCAATGTTACAAGACACGCACACACACACACACACATATATATACCAAAGCATTCATAAACCCCAATCCAATAAACTTGGATTAGGACACAAAATTAGTTCCCTTAAATGAATCTATAAAATACCATAGGCAAAAACCCATCATGCCCAAAACCATGCGCAAAACTGCCCATAAAGTTTTTTCCGGGGCGCTGCTCCGAACCTCAAAAAATTTATTCCAGGGTTAGTCATCGAAATAATATAACACATACCAAATAAGTGAATCACCTGGTTGATGTTCGAACTGAACCACTCACTCCTACTTGGAGTAATGGAAAGGTTGGTGAGGATCATATTAGGAAACAACTTGATAGATTTCTGGTACATGAAAATTTACTAGAGGTTTTGGGCAATACAAGGTCATGGGTTGTTTAGATCCACATTTCAGATCACCTTATGATTGTTCTTCAATGGAGAAGGGAGGATATTCGCAAGGTCCTTCATTTCAAATTTAATAGAATGTAGTTGGAAGATGAATATTTTGTTAAGATTGTACACAATTTATGGACCTCCTTGAATCACACACAGGGGCACTCGGCTATGCACTAGATCACTATGAAGCTAAGGCGGTTAAAGAGTGTGGTTATGACTTGGGAGCCCATAAAAAACATAAGATGAGAATGGACTTCCAAAAAATTGAGACTGAGATGACACCCATTGGTAATATTATCGATATCTCGGCCCCTTTGGCTGTTGCAACAACTTTTTAAAATTCCATGTAATAAAAGTTAAAAACAATAATCACGGTTGATGGGACACTTATTCCAAGCTGAATGTTGGGCAAAACATCCTAGTGTGGTGTTTTCATTTGATTGTTTATGGCTAAGGAAATTGGCAAAGGCAATGGCTAAGGCTTTGGAAAGGCAAATGTCATTTTTGGCAAATTTATTTAAGAAAATAATAGAAATTAGGAGAAAAGGGAGGTAAAAGGTGATAGGTTGCAGATGAGGAAGAAATTGAAGGAAAATAATGGAAAATGAAGAAAATAGAGGCCTCATTCATAAAAAGGCTCCTGAGGATCAGTTGATAACCTTTTCTCAGTTGAGTTTTGGAGCTCTCTCTCTCTCACTCTTTGACACTTAGAGTTTTCTTGGAGCATTTTGGTATTGGGTCAAGAAAGGCAAAGAAGGCAAGAGGAAGCAAAGATCAAGGAGGGAAAGGTAGGATCAAGGAGCTACAACAGGCTTCATTGCATGTATCGACTTGCATGTGTAACTTCCTCGCTATATTTGGCATGCATGGTATTGCATGTGGTTTTTTTGTTGTTGTGGCATGGGTCTTTCCAGGTGTAACAATATTTTCAACCTAGCCTTGCCATTTCCAGATAACCATAGTGTGATGGGGTTCTTATGTTTTGGTTGAGATGGATTCAAAGCTGAGTGGGGTGGATCTCTGATGATAGAGCACATGGCCTAGTGGTTCCTGAACTGGACTGTGGATCATGGTAAAGCCACTGGCCTAGTGACCCCTAAACCAGACCATGGGTTGCGGTAAATCCAAGATTGTGTTGCCTCAATGGGCCTAGGAATCCTTTTCGGTAAATGGCAGGATATATGGTAAATCCAAGAGGTGGTTTTCTCTTTGTTGGGCCTAGTAATCTCGGGTTTGTGATATGTGGTAAAGCCTATAAAGTGCGTCACAGTTTAGGGCCTAGTGATCTAGGTTTGGATTGTGATAAAGCCTGAGAGACTAGGAGACAAGAAAATTACTCACGGTGTAGGTGGATAAATTTGGTGTCATCCATGCTTGTTTGGCCTAGTGATTGGGTGGAGATCATGGTAAATCCTGTTATGATGTATTCATTGTGTTGGCTTAGTGATCTGGGATGGATTATAGTGAATACTAGTTTCTATTGATGAGGGTGAAGTGGTTTGGCCTCGGTATGACTTGGTTGGTTCTTTTGGTTTGAGTCCCACATTCATGCTTGGAATATGGCACAAGGGTGAATGGATGAAGAGAGATTTGGCTCATCCATTCTATGGTCGGGTGGAACGTGGTAGTCCCATCTTCAATTGTTTTATTTCATTCATTAATGAGAAATTCATTGCCTTGATTTTCATGTGTAAATGTACTGATGTATATGTGGATTTTATGGCTGATATGTTTATGATATTTCTATCCTATTAAGCTGGTTATATGTATTTTTTATGACAACAAATATATATGGCTCTCATCATGTTTTTACTTGTAAATGAATGGATAATGTATCTATGGCCTAATAGATGATAAGGCGGTGAATGACATGAGGGAACAATGGTTCATATCGATTCTCAAATAAATATGAGATCCCTACACTTAATTATGTTGTTTACACCTGTAAGTTACATCTCAATGATATGTTTGACAAAATGCTTGTCATGGCTAGTAGGGGTCTGGTTAAGGTCTTGTTCAACTTATTTCTTTGGCATCATTGTTTTCCTGTAATTTTACTGATTTTAAGCTATCACTCCATTTTGGGTAGTGACCTAGGCTCTGGGCCTGAAAAAGTGGCTTAAATATTGGGGTCAATGGCATAGAATTGGCAATTTTAGTTTCTGATCGCTAGCAGGCAAGCCTGTGAGAATGAATTTGGGTTTCTGGACACTCACTTACCTATAGCATGAGAGCCACTGAGGCCTAAGATGTCCAGAACATCAGTGGGACCCAGGGATAGGATGTCTGAGTGGATGACATGTCTCTTGAGGATTCTAATGCTGATGTTAGATGATTGTGTGTGATGTTTCCATTGATTCCACTTCCTTAAGGTCACATAGGAGGTCGAATCCAATCATAGTAGCCTCTCATCGCATGTTTACCCGGTTGGCATGGTTACTTGGGTGGATGTGTGAGGAGGGTGTTATAGAGTGGTATCAGAGCATGGTTCAACCCTCAAACTGGATGGGCGGTGTGTGTTGGCCATGCATGCATTTTAGTTGCATGTGTGTCTCTTACACTTGCATTCCATGTACTTTTTACATTTGCTGGATGATTTATTATGGTGATAGTACGGTTGCCATGTTGAAGTGTATGTTGATTTTGCAGAATGCATTTGTAATAAGTATATGACTGGTTATATATGGTTATATGTCGCTTACAAGTTGATTTTATGTCGCCTACTTACATCCTTATATGTTAGGTTACATTCTTGAATATTTTGATTATATGTATTAGTCTTGTAGTTTGATTACAAGAATTGATCACTAATGCTCGACTACATGCGTTTATGTGTATGTGTAGTTGGTTAGGCATTGCTTATGCATATTGTTGGTTGCATGGGGCAATGTGTACAATGGAGTAATGGTTGTTGTCATGCATGAGGTCATAGCATGCATTGTTGATATGGCCTTGCATTGATGACTGGACCCTAACTATAGTGATGTTTATGTGTTGCTACATTTATTTGTGTATGCCTATATGATGTTATGTTTATGTTATACATGTATCATGCTGATTTGATAATCTTGCAGATAAAGTATCCTCCCTGCATTATGCTAAGATATGTTGATTTATTTTGATTTGGTTTATTTGACATATTATGCATTGCAGGAAAAAAGATCAAATGGCTAGCAAGGTGGTAGACTACATAGAATCCCCATATGCATCAAATGAGCAACGTGGTGTGGGGCACTCTTTTGATTTGGTAGATACATTGAGGAGCTTCAAGAAAGAGATAAGGAGTTGTAAGGTAGATAATGAATGAATCATACAAGCACAAGAGAAGCAAAAATAGATTAATACTATACTCCTTAATAGTTTGTCAGATTTGCAACGATAAGGGCCCCTTGGGATCAACCATGGACATGAGGATAGAACTAATGGGGCATATGGCAGTAGGTCTCCTGGTAGACATAGGTTGGATAGACCTAACACGGTGAGAGATGTAAGGTTGTTGGACAATTCGGATAGGAGGAGCGATGAGTGCATGTACTATTCTAGTTCTGGTTCTGATAGACATCATGATTGCCATCCCTATCATCCTTATAGGAGGAATGGTACATGATACTTGGCAGATGAATTCATGAAAGAAAAACCTCTACTTTTGATGGATATGTGAAGAAGTTGGAAGATGCAGAGGCTTGGATACTTGGGATGAAAAATTCTTTGAGTTGCATACATGGATAACATCAAGGCCATAGAGTTATCTACAGCTTGAAAGGTAAAACAAACTTCTGGTGGGAATATGTTAAGCGGGTCAGAGACATAAGGATAGATGACTTGAGTTGGCAGGATTTCAAGAGGATTTTCAGGAAGAAGTACTTGTCAGAGAGGTACTATGATAGTAAGGCCAAGGAATTATGTGAGCTAAGATGGGATCAATGACAGACGAAGAGTAAACGACCAAGTTTTTGGAGCTAGTGAGGTATGTACCATATTTTATTGATGAGAAGGATAAAGTTCAATGATTTTTCAGTGGTTTTCCATTAGCATTTAGATGTCGTATTGTGTATGATGAGTCTCGGTCACTTGAGGAAGTTATTAGGAAATTGAAGCATTGTTATGAAAAATCAAAGCGTAAGAATGAATCTCAACAAGGATGGAAGGGAAAATACAAAGGTAAAGGTAAATGGCAGCCTAAGAGGACGAGGCCTCAACATGCAGATGAAAAAGAGAATGTGGCACCGCAAACGAAGTTTAATGCAACTAGACAGGGACATGAGTCGTATCAACAACATAGAGGTGTGGGTACTGGTAACCTTTTGTTAGTTTAGTTTAGTTTAGTGTGTTGTCTCCAAGGATGACATTGCAATAGATCTAGAGAAGATAAGAGCCATCATGGAATGGGTAGCTCCTATGAGTGTGGATGAGGTGAGATATTTCATGGGTTTGACAGGCTATTATCAAAGGTTCATCAAGAACTTCTCACAGATTTCTTATCCTATCACATCATTGCAGAGGAAAGGTAAGAAGTTTGAATGGAAAGAAGAGTGTGAGGCTAACTTTGAGCAGCTTAAGCATTTGTTGACACATGCACCAATGCTATAGATTGCATATACAAATAAAGAGTTTGTGGTATGCACAGATGCTTGCAAGAGAGGGTTAGGTGGAGTCCTTAAGTGAGATGGACAAGTGGTATGCTATGAGTCCCGGAAACTAAATGAGCATGAGCAGAACAACCTGACTCATGATCTTGAGTTAGTAGTGATCATACATGCATTGAATATGTGGAGGTACTATCTTCTTGGCAGGAGGATTGTATTTATGAGTGATCACATTGGGTTGAGGTATTTGCTTGACTAGCTGAATCTGAACGGCAGGCAGGCTAGATGGTTGGCCACAATCAACGAGTTTGATTTCGAGATCAGGTACATCAAAGGTAAAGAGAACAGGGTGGAAAATGCTCTCAACAGAAGGGTATAGGTAAATCACTTGGCAGCTATGAGCTCCTATGGGATAGATCTATAGGACATGATCTTTCACGTAGGTCAATAGGATGCCATGTATATGGATATTGTGCACAGGTTGCAGCAGGGTGCTGGTACAGGTACATGTGATAGTACAGGTACATGCATAGGTACAGGTACAAGTGTAGGTGCACATGATATGGATTATTGTCTTACAACAGATGGATTGGTCAGGTTCCAAGACAGGATATATGTACCAGATAGCAGTGAGCTCAAGAAGGTGATATTGAGGGAGTTTCATGCAAAACCATAATAAGGTCACCCAGGTTATCAGAAGACACTAACAACAGTGAAGAGATTTTACTATTGGACGAATTTGAAAAGGGATGTAGTAGAGTTTGTGGCGAGGTATTTTGATTGTCATCAAGTGAAAGCATAATGTAAGCATCCAGGTGGACTTCTACAGTCGATCACGATTACAAAATGGAAATGGGAGGTTATTTCCATGGATTTCATCACAGGGTTGTCGAAGGTAGTGAGACAACATGATTCCATCATGGTTATCGTGGACAGGTTGACAAAGGTTGCACATTTCATTCCAGTGAAGTCTACATTCTTAGCTAGCGATGTGGCAAAAGTATTCATTAGAGATGTGGTTAGAATGCATGGTGTTCCAAAGAAGATTGTGTCAGATAGGGATGTGAAGTTAACTTCTAAGTTATGGAAGGAGTTATTTGCAAGTTTGTGCACAGAGTTGGCCTTCATTACAACTTATCATCTGCAGACAAATGGATAGACAAAAAGGGTCAACAGGATATTAGAGGACATGTTGAGGATGTATGTGATACATTAGCAATGGAAGTGGGAAGAGTATCTCCCCTTGGTAGAGTTCGCATACAACAATGATTATTAGGAGTCATTGAGGATGAGTTCTTTTGAGGCACTGTATGGGAGGAGTTGTAACACTCCTATCAGTTGGAGTGCTCTAGTTAGCATGGTGTTGATTGGACCAAAGATGTTGGCATACATGGAATAGGAAATGCAGGTGATCAAGAAGAATATAAAGGCATCAGAGAATAGGCAGAAGATTTATGTAGATAGGAACAGGTTGTTTAAGGAGTTCAAAGTTGGGGAACATGTGTACTTGCACATCAAACTGAAGAAGATCTCCTTGCGGATTGGATCTTGTGCTAAGCTGGCACCACGGTTTTGTGGACCCTTCAGTATCATTGAGAGGATTGGGCTAGTAGTCTATCGATTTGCACTACCTTAGACAATGAAAGTCTATGATGTTTTCCATGTATATTTTCTTAAGAAGTATGTTAAGGATGTTGATCATGTGATTGACTGGTCTATATTACAGGTGGAACTAGATGGACAATTCCAACCAGATCCTTAGTGTATATTGCAGAAAAAGGTGCTCATGCTCCAGAACTGAGAAATTGAGCAAGTTAAAGTGCAGTGGAAGCACTTTGGGTACGATGAAGCTACATGGGAGATGAAATATCAGATGCAAGCTATGTATCCTTCCTTGTTTTCTTATTGAGACAGAGCAACTTTGATATAGTGTTTTGGTATATGCTTTGATATGGTGTTTGGTATATGCTTTGATATGGTGTTTTGGCATATGTTTTTCTGCTACATGTTTTTGGTATATACTTTGGTAATATTGCTATATGTACATATGTATATGGATGTAAATACTGCCATGAGCTATGTTATAAATCTCCACTAAGCAGTATGGGTGTCATGTCATTATGATTATGTTGTCATGTTACTATGATATCATGTGGTTATGTTATCACGTTGCTATGATGTCATGTGAGTTGGTACTCAGCAGGGTGATTATTGTAAAAACTGCATCGAGCTATGTTATAAAGCTCCATGAGCAGTATGTCTTCTTTCAACGGGTTGTTGAGGTATATGTGTGATTGAACACCGAGGACGGTGTCCCCAAGGGGGAGGGTTTTGTAACGACCTTGGTGAAAATTCCATGTAATAAAAGTTAAAAACAATAACCACGGTTGATGGGACACTTATTCTAAGCTAAATGTTGGGCAAGACATCCCAGTGTGGGGTGTTCATTTAATTGTTTATAGCTAAGGAAATTGGAAAAGGAAATGGCTAAGGCATTGGAAAGACAAAATGGCATTTTTGGCACATTTATTTATGAAAATAATGGAAATTAGGAGAAAAGGGAGGTGAAAGGTCAGAGGTTTCATGTGAGGAGGAAATTGAAGGAAAATAATGGAAAATAAAGAAAATAGAGGCCTCATTCATAAAAAGGCTTATGAGGATCAGTTGGTAACCTTTTACCCGTTTAGTTATGGAACTCTCTCATTATTCTCTCTCTCTCTCACACTCTTGGACACTTAGAGTTTTCTTGGAGCATTTTGGCATTGGATCAAGAAAGGAAAAGAAGGCAAGAGGAAGCAAAGATCAAGTAGGGAAAGGCAGGATCAAGCAGCTACAAAAAGCTTCATTGCAGGTATTGACTTGCATGTGTATTTTCCTTGCTAGATTTGGCATGCATGGTATTGCATGTGGTTCTTTTTTCTGTTGTGGCATGGGTTTTTCTAGGTGTAACTGTGTTTTCAACCTAGCCTTGCCATTTCTGGATAGCCATGTTGTGATAGGGTTATCATGTTTTGGTTGAGCTAGATTGTTGGATGGATTCAAAGTTGAGTGGGGTGGATCTCTGAATGATAGAGCACATGGCCTAGTGGTCCCTAAATCAGAATGTGAATCATGGTAAACCCACTAGTCTAGTGACCCCTGAACCAGACTATGGGTTGCGGTAAAGCCGAGATTGTGTTGCCTCGATGGGCCTAGGAATCTTTCCGCTGAGTGGCAGGATATATGGTAAAGCCAAGAGGTGGTTTTGTCTTCATTGGGCCTATTAATTCCTGGTTTGGGATATGTGGTAAAGAAGTGGGTCTTGGTTTAGGGCCTAGTGATACGAGTTTGGTTGCGGTAAACCCTGAGAGACTAGGAGACAGGAAAATTCCTCATGGTGTAGGTGGAGAAATTTGGTGCCATCCATGCTTGTTTGGCCTAGTGATTGGGTGGAGATCATGATAAAGCCTATTATCATGTGTTCATTATGCTGGCCTAGTGATCTGAGATGGATTACGGTAAAGCTTGGTTTCTATTGATGAGGGTGAGGTGGTTTGGCCTCAGTATGCCCTAGTTGGTTCTTTTGGTTTGAGTCCCACATTCATGCTTGGAATATGGCACATGGGTGAATGGTTGAAGATATATTTGGCTCATCCATTCTATGGTCGGGTGGAACGTGGTAATCCCATCTCCGATTGGTTTATTGCATTCATTAATGAGAAATTAATTCCCTTGATTTTCATGTGTAAATGTACTGATGTATATGTGAATTTTATGGCTGATATGTTTATGATATTTCTGTCCCTATTATGCTGGTTATATGTATGTTTTATGACAACAACTATGTATGGATCTCAACATGTTTTTACTTGTAAATGAATGGATAATGTATCTATGGCCTAATAGATGATAAGGTAGTGAATGACCTGAGGTAACAATGGTTCATAGTGATTCTCATATAAGTATGAGATCCATACACTTAATTTTGTTGTTTACACTTGTAGGTTACATGTTGATGATACATTTGATGAAATATCTGTCATGGCTAGTAGGGGTCTAGTTCAGGTCTTTTTTAGCTTATTGTTTTGGCATCATTGTTTTCCTGTAATTTTACTGATTTTAAGCTATCACTCCATTCTGGGCAGTGACCTAGGCTCTGGGCCTGAAAAAGTGGCTTAAATCTCGAGGTTGCTGGCATAGTACTGACAATTTTAGTCTCTGTTCGCTAGTAGGAAAGTCCGTGAGAGAAAATTTACATTTCTGAAATATCCCTTTCCTATAACATCAGAGCGATTGAGGCCTAAGATGTTCAGAACATTTTTGGGACCCACGGACATGTTGCCTGAGTGGCTGACATGTCTCATGAGGATTCTGAAGCTGATGTTGGATGACTATGTGTGATGTTTTCATTGATTCCACTTCCTTAAGGTCACACAAGAGTTTTAATCCAATCATAGTAGCCTCTCATTGCATGTTTACCTAGTTGGCATGTTTACTTGGGTGGATGTGTGAGGAGGGTATTACAGCTACAATTTTGGCCTGCTTGCAGGCACTTGAAAAGGAGAAGAGGGGTGTTATTGATTTCAAGAGGCCTCTCAGAGACTTAAGAGTTAGGAATTATGGATTAGGGAAGGAGACAAGAACACACATTCTTTTCACCATTTTACAAATCGTTGCAGGAACATTAATACTATATGGGAGATGATGTCTGCTTCAGGGGACCGAGTTTTTACCACTGATGATATTCAAAGTGAGGTCGTGCTATTCTTTGAGAAATTGTTCTCCGCTCATTCGGGGGTCGACACTGAAGATCAACTATAGGGGATTGACGATTACCCCCTCGTGTTCACATAAGATATAAACATTGCAATGGGTTGTCCTATTTCACTAGAGGAGATTGAAAAGGTCGTCAAATCCTTTGCGAAAGATAATTGCCCAGGCCTGAATGGTTGGATGGTGGAATTGTTCTTAAGGTTCTTAGGCATAATGGGAAAGGATCTAATTGATATGGTTGAGAAATGCCGCATATTGGGTTGCGTCCGCGGGGCGATAAATTCCACCTTTATCACTCTCATCTCAAAATCCTCTCATCCTCTTTCTTTCTCAGATTTTCATCTGATATCCCTATGTAATATCACATGCAAACTTATTTCTAAAATTATTGCGACCATGATGAAGGAGGTTTTCTCTTAGATTATCTCTTAGGAGCAGTTCAACTTTCTCCCTAACTGTTTCATTCATGATGTGATGGCTATGACAAAGGGGTTCATACACTTGATTCATTCCTAAATGTTGGAGGCCCTGATTATGAAGATAAACTTGCATAAGGCCTATGATTGTGTTGATTGGGATCTTTTGCAACCTATCCTCACTAAAATCGGGCTCTCTGTGAAAAATGTTGGTTGGATTATGGCTTACATATCATTTATTAATTTTTTTTGTTTTAATCAATTCTTTCCCATCGAGGTTCTTCTGGGTTGGTCACAATTTAAGTCAAGGTTGTTCCTTATCTCCTTTGCTTTTTATTATTGTCATGGATGGCTTAATTAAGAATATTGATTAGGTTTGATCTCTAGGCTTGTTTGGAGGACTTCAAATTACTCGATAGGTTTTTGTTACATAGCTATTCTTTGTTGATGATGTGTTGAATTTCGGTTAAGTCTCATGGGAACAATGGCATATATTCCATTACATTTTTGCTAGGTATGGTGATACATTTGGTTTGGTTTTGAATGGTAACAAATCCATCTTGGTCCACTCTTATATTGACATGGAGGACATCGAGTACATTTTTGTGCTCTTTGGGGTTAAAATATCCAACTTGAAAGATGGTTTCACTTATTTGGGTTAAAATATAGACTGTCGACTAGAACTGTCTTTTGGAAAAATTTGAAAGCAAACTCTCTTTATGGTCACATTGGTGGCTCTCTGTGGGTGGTAGATATATTGTGACACAATTTGTATTACAACATTTAATGCTTTAATGGATGCATTTATTCTCTCTACCTATCCACGTTTCCAAAATAATCAAATCTATTATGGCACATTTCTTATGGGTTGGCTCTAAAGGCACGCACACATTTCATTTGGTTAGTTTTGACTACATTACTAGAGAGAAGGAGTGCGGTAGCGGGGGTATATTAAATGCCCATGTTTTTGGATGGGCATTATTAATTAAATCACTTTGGCAGGCTCTCTATGGGAAAGGAATTTGGTAAGACATTATTTTTGAAAAATATATGAAACAAAGGTGATGATGGATTGGTATAGAAGTGGAAATATTGGGATACATGATGAATCATATATCTCATTAAGTTTCCAAAAAGTTTAAAATTGGTTTTTGTGCATATTATAATGGTCCTTTGGATACAAGGATAAAATATTGATTGGAGGTTATTCTATTATAGGGTTTAGAGCTCTTCTTGGTTTCCCTGTTTGCTTACTTGAAGTCCTGCATTCCAGAGGCATATTTTTTCTTGTACAAGCCATCAATCATTGGTGTGACACATACCAAATTTGGAAGAATGCACCAGAGCATGGCTTGATAGGTGAAAATGCATTACTTTGGAAGTAGTACTCGCAAGCTCTTACGTTGGCAGGTCTGAGTCAGAAGGCATAAGGAGATACATTACAATGGTTTGGATCCATTCGTAAGGGTTCAATGGTAGTTTCAGAAATATAAAAATTCATTCTCTCCAAGATTTATCCTATGTCTACTCTGTGATGGTTCCACAATATATGGAAATGGTATGTGCTTTTGAAAATCACCATCTTTTGTTGGTTAGTGTGGCATAATAAAATCCCCACTTGGGATAATATTTGTAAAAGAGGATTCCAGGTTCTTGGTTGCTACCCTTTCAGCATGGTTTCGACATAATTTATCCTTCATGTTCTTTTACAATGTCCTTTATATTTGTAGGTATGGGCTCAAATCTTACATGCTCTACAACTCCCTCCTATGCGCCTTTCTCTCATGATGGAAACCTGCCTCAGTTGGTGGGCTTCTCGAGTTGGTTTTCACATGTTCGTCCCACTTTTTATCTTATGGGAAATATGGAGGGCACAAAATTCTCTTATGTTTTATGGTGTATATATATATATATATATATATATATATATATATATATATATATATATATATATATATATATATATATATATATATATATATATATATATATATATCTAAAATTTTCTCCAACATTCTAACTTGGATGGAGGCTAGGATGGGGCTCAAATTAGTTGACAATGAGCCCAAAAATAGATCAAATTTTCTGCATGTATATTTTCCGTCTGGTTTGTTCGATGACACTGCATAGGTTGGATTTTGGCTGTGGTTCCTAGCTGAGACTCACTGTGAGGTCCCACTTCCTTTTGTTCTAGAGTGGTGGCCCTGGCACAAATACCAGAGTCGAACTGATGGCTATATGGGGACTCTTATGGTTTGCTAAAAGACATCGAGTTGTTAACATTTCCATATATGATGACTCTAGATCTATTATTGATGGGATCACTAGATGGATTGTATTCTTGCCTCCCCAACTTGACAATTTGGTGCACCACATCGTGTCCCTTAAGCAATCTTTTGGGAATATCATATTCTCACATGTTTCAAGAGATTTGAATTCTCTTGCTGATGGTATGTCAAAGAAGGGTCTCCTGGCTTCTCTAGGGAATATACATTTCAAACACGTTTCCGATGGCTTTTTGGTGGAGGAGGGAAAACTACCCCTAATCTAGTACTGTTATGTTTTTAGATATTTTGATTCCTGTTGGGTTTTACTATCGAGATCTTTCAGGCTCTGTTAGTTTTGCTTGCTTTTTTTTTTTGGTTTTACTTGAACATATATTAGTGTATATTGGGAATACAATGCATTTCTTGGTTTATTTTTGGATTTTTGGTTTAAATGCAAATATTTTGTTAAGGGAAAGAAGTGATACTTATATTTTAGCTTCATTTTGAGGAGTGTGATATATGTATTAGTTTTTATCTGATACAAATATCTTTCCTTCGCATCCATTACTATCCATACACTAGAAAAAACATTTAAATTAACATTTTCTATTGCAAAAATATTTCCAATACAATTTCATATCATAATTGGTTAGGTTAAAGAAAACAATGCGACAATCATTCTATAGTTTTGGTTTAAAGACATCTATGTTTTCTTTTAATCCAACATTAATAGATTTTCAAAAAAAAGTTACAACTCATATGAATGCATCCAAGACATTAAGTTACAAAAAGATTGGAATTTGTTTTTCCTCTAAACCATTCATTACGAGAGTGGTTTCCTATAGTTCTTATAAGCAAACGTGGATATAGAAACTACTCTAACGTTTAACCATCTCTTAATCAAAATGAAGAAAAATCACTTTAGTATAATATGAACTAAAATCCTTGAGTGCGTAAACCATAAGGTAAAAATCAGTCTTAGAAATGAGGCGGTGAAACAAATATGGCCCTCCAACGATAAGTTTGAATAATCCTTCGTGTGATATCTCATTACAAATTTATTAATAATCTTTACACGTGAAATCAATTATGAATTATTTCAGTTTTTTGGATTATAAATATTTTGAAAAGTCTAAAATTTGCATTTGTTTTTGTTTTTTTCAAATATATATTAAAATAAAGATTATTTTTAAAATAATCTAAATATTTATTTATAATTTTATTTAAAAAATAAATATTTTTTATCATACCTAACATTATCAAAAAAGAAATAAATACAATATAGTTTAATAAAATGAAAAAATAAATAAGTATAATATAGTCCTTTACTAAAATGAAAAATAAAAGTAAAAGAGATTATTTCCCCATTGTCACTAGCTTCTCAAAGAAAATAAATACAATATAATCTTCTAATAAATATAATATAGTTTTTAATAAATTGAGAAATAAAAATAATTAAAAAATAATTATGAAAGAGATTATTTTCCCAGCAGTTA